>JAGKTI010008975.1:0-32182 GCA_018397915.1 Birgus latro
GGGGAGGGGAGGATAGGAAGAGGGAGGAGAAGGGGAGAGGAGGGAGGAGGAGGGGAAGAAAGGAAGAAGGAGGAGGGGAGGGAAGGAGAGAAAAAAGAGAGGAGGGGATGGAGCAGAAGAGGGAGGAGAGGGAAGAGGGGGAGGGCACAGGAGGAATGAGGAGGAGGGGACAGCAGGAAAAGGGAGGAGAGGAAGAAAGAGGAGGAGGAGAGGAGAGGAAGAAGGAGGAAGAGGGGAGGGGAGGAAGGAGGAGGAGTAGGAGTAGGTGAGGAGAGGAAGAAGAAGGAGTAGGCAAGGAGAGGAAGAAGAAGGAGTAGGCAAGGAGAGGAAGAAGGAGTAGGCAAGGAGAGGAAGAAGAAGGAGTAGGCAAGGAGAGGAAGAAGAAGGAGTAGGCAAGGAGAGGCAGAAGGATGAAAAGGAGAGGTAGAAGGATGAGGAGAGAAGAGGGAGGAGGAGGAGAAGAGAGGAAGAGGAAATTGAAGGGAAGGGGAGAAGAGGTAGAAGGATGGGGAAGAAGGACGAGGAGTTAAGGAAGGGAAGAAGGAGGAGGAGTTAAGGAGGGGAAGAAGGAGGAGGAGGTAAGGAGGGGAAGAAAAGAGGAGGGGATGAGCAGAAGAGGGAGGAGAGGTAGAACAATGGGAAGGAGGGGAGGAGAGGAAGAAGGATTAGGAGGAGAGGTAGAAGGATGAGGAGGAAGAGGAAGGAGGAGGGAAGGAGAGAAGAGGTAGAAGGGTGCAGAGGAAGAGAGGAGGAGGGGAAGAAAGGAAGAGGGAGGAGAGGAGGGGATGAGTAGAAGAGGGAGGAGAGGAGAGGATGAGCAGAAGAGGGAGGAGAGGTAGAAGAATGGGAAGGAGGGGAGGGGAGGAAGGAGGAGGTAAGGAGGGGAAGAAAGGAAGGAGAGGAGAGGATGAGCAGAAGGAGGAGGAGAGGTAGAAGAATGGGAATGAGGGGATGAGAGGGAGAGGGGGAGGGGACAGGAGGAATGAGGAGCAGGAGGGGACAACAGGAAGAAAGGAAGAAGGGAGAGGAGAGGAAGAAGGAGGAGGAGGAGAGGTAGAAGGATGAGAGGGAGAGGAGGGGAGGGGAGAATGTGGCAGGAGAAGAAGAGGGAAGGAGAGGATGTAGCGGGAGGAGAGGAAGAGGGAGAAGGGAGGGGAAGAGGACAAAAGGTGGAGGAGGGAGAAATTGACAAAGGCATTTTTAATGCATCAAGAATTTTGCTCACTCTACAACTATCAACTACCTGACTGATACTTTTGGAGTTGGTGCACAGTAATGCACAAATGCAGACAGTTTCCTTTTTTCCAATTAAAAAACTCTCCTAAACTGCATTATTGGCATTTGAAAACCATTGCTGCATCAGTATTTTCCTTAATTAGATCAGTATTTGTGTCTGCATATGTACATTACAGTGCTGACAATATTAACAAGAGTTGTCAACATAAACAAAATAATCAAGTTTATAAAGACAATTGGCTATAATAGAAGGTGCGAACCATAAACTGCGTTAATTAGACCAGTTACAACAAAAATAACATGAACGATCTCCCAAATAAGTGATGACTCGCTTTTTTTAAGTTTCGAACAAAGTCCCTTGGTCTGGCAACGTTCACTTGATGAGTTAGGAGGCATTAACAATCTTTCCCTTCCCTGCAAACATTATTTATGGTGTAAAAAAAAACTAATCTTGCAAAAATATTAGTTAAGTTTAGCGTTTATTTCTTTTTAGGCCAATAACAATAATTAGGTAAAAAGTGATATCTGGCACGTTTCCACTCGTCGCATGATTCATGCCAGCAGTGTTACCAATGTAGCAATTTTTCTACTAAATTTGGATGTTTAGCACTCTAGCTGGTAAAAATTTAAATATTTTCTTTGTATTTGACGTCCTTTTGAAGTCCTGTCTACCATTGTTTTCTCTAATTTCTCTCAGTCTGGCGGATTTTTACTACTTCTGACACCAATCTAGCGGATTTCTATGGTTTACCTTTGGCAACACCCCACCAGTAGGCCTTACGTTCAGTGTTGCCAACCGTAGGGACATGTCCCTAAACGTAGGGATTTTTGACTGATTTTCAGAGGTGTAGGGACGCCCAGGCAAAATTTCTAAAAACGTAGGGACTTCTTGCATTCATTGATGTTTAGTATACTTTTCTGTAAAACGAAAGTAGCAAATACACAATTTTCGTGTACTTTATGCAATATGCAATAGACCACCCTTCACTCATTTTTTTCTATGAAAAACTAGAAAACGTGGATCTCGTCGCTCAGCTGTTTGACTGACCGAGTCTTGGACCCGTAGTATGCAAGTCATCTTCTTCCTCTTAAGCAAGTTAGTTTGGGAAGAGAGTGTGAGTCAATTTTGTCTTCTTTAGATGATGATGAAAGTAATGACCATTTCAGGATGAGATGTCTCTCCTTTTATCAAACTGCATTTGTTGAGCTCAAAAACAGGTTGCCTCTCTTTGATCCATTGATTAAGGAATTGAAATTTATATCTCCTAAGATTGCATTGGATATGGATTCTAGGAAAACTTTACCGAAGTTGGAAAATTTAGTAATGAAATATGGGTATCTGTTAGAATCTCAGCGTGATGAGCAAGAATGGGAGGATTTGCCAGCATATTTCAGTGCTGAAGAACGTAATCTGCTTCTTAAGAAAAACTGTGAAGAACTCTGGTTGTATCTTTTCAACTTAAGGAATTTTTCAGACCAGTATGTTTTTAGGAATCTTGCCGTTCTAGCAAAGCTCATTCTAACTTTGCCCCATTCAAATGCAGAAACAGAGAGGATCTTCTCTCTTATGGCAGATGCAAAAACAAAGAGAAATAGGATGGGACCTGAATTATTAGATTCATTACTGTTTATCAATTCAAATATGAAATCCAAGGATAAAAACTGTCTTGATTTTGCTAAGGAAATTCAAGAAAGGCATTTGGCACAGCATAACCACAAATGTATGACCACAAAGAGTAAACCATTTAGTCCTGAGTTAAACATATTGCCATGATAATTACAGTATTACAATGAATGAGGTCGCAAGATCAGATAATCTTTATTTTAAAATAGTAGAATAGTGAAATATGTTTCATAGGAGCTGAAGATTAATACTGAAAGAAATATTTTACTTTTATGAGACATATAAGGTCTTTAAGGGATTGTTGCTGGAATAAAACTCTTTAAATTCATTTTCTCTAATAAACATTAATCTCATTACATTAATTATTTGGTTTCCCCATGAAGATTACATTATTAAAAATGTATTTCTTACAGAAATGTTTGTTTAATTATGTAGGGACAGGCATAGGGACTTTTGCCTTTATATGTAGGGACTTTTCGGGACTTCTGTAGGGATATTTAGTCTAAAAAGGAATTTTCGGGTTGGGAACACTGCTTACGTTAGTAGTCAGTGTTACATCATGGGAGGGGGTGGATGTCTCGGTCTTTGTCACGATCCCCCCTTTTTTTTACACAATCCTTTTTGTCTGAAATCCTCTACATTGTTGCACTTTAGCTTTTGACCGTCATCCTCTCCCTGTTTAGTTCCGTCGTGAAACTGCTCTACGTATTTTATTACAGGTTGGATTTTCATCGTGTGAATATATTGACCAATTTTCCTCCAGCAACTGCACTGGCTTCACTAACTGAATACTGGCAGATTAATTGCTTCTTGATAGCAAAGGTGGGTAGGGGCTGTTGTTGGGCACGTGCAATAATTTGTCTGTCTTGGTCTTGTGTTGTGCTAGGAGGGGCTCCATTTGGCAAATTTTCTGTAGTCTACCTCTATATCGCTTATCTATCTGTTAACTGTCCTCCTCGATGTTAAGTTGCCTGGATATCTGTCTTGCTGGAATATTTGCTAAATAAAGAGCAATAATCTGCTTGCACTGACAGGTTATAGCAACGTGTTGGCGATCCATCTTGCTACAGCACTCACAGCCGCACGGGTTCTCCAGCGTAAACATCCCGCATAGAGATTTCTATCTATCTATCTATTGCCAGACGCCTCAATCCCGAACGGGGTGGCCACAAACAAATCGCCTCCATGTCATTCTGTCCCCTGCCATTTCACGGATATAATAACTTTTTTAAATGTTTATTTTTCTGAGTTGATGGCGTTCGTGATTTCGACAGTACCATTTTCTGTGATATATTTTATGGAATATTTTCCCTTTAGTATTGTTGATTCAGGATATAAAATAAGTGTTACGAGAGTTTCTCCGCATTTTAACCCTGAAACCGTTGAGCGATAGACTGCGTTTCACATTCTTTCGTACTGCTAAGCTTCAACTTTAGTATATTGTGGTTTCCTCTTTTGTAATGCGAGATAAACACGGTAAAAATGCTTATATATTGCTTTTTGGTGTTGTCTACCTAAATACTGCCCTTTCCGGTGTGCAATATAGGTAATATAGCTAGGCCGCGGCAGTTGCCAGATACCACTTTTTGAGTGAAAGGTACTGGGAATCGGGTCAACTTTTTTTGGAGATCGTACATACCAGAGTACCATAATAGCTGATATGATCTACTAAAACAATTTTTATTATAAATATTAACCCACTGAGCAAGATGTCATTTTCATATAGAGTACTATTATTATTATTATTTTATTTCATCTTGGGATAAGCTCTTTAAACTGAAGGAGTTCAATGCAGCTTCTGTTAAAACTTTCATAATTAAACCTTTCCTAACTTGAATAAAACAATACAACATTGATAAAAACTTTCATAATTAAAGACATTCCTCAGTTGAATAGAACAATCTTGTTGCAGCAAGAACAAACTCAAAGGGATATTACCAAGACTCAAAAGACTGACACTCTAATAAGTTATTCATTGTTACCATCCCACTTTCTTTTTCCCACTTAAGGATGGAGTACAGTGAGGTCCACAGCACACGGACGGAAAACATAAAAGTGGATTAAATGATCAACAACATTACTAATGAAGAGGGCCACACACTAATACACTCACTATTCAAGCCCAAGAATCCTATATTAAGCTTCACAGGCAGATGTACATAGATTTTTAAACAGATACACTTCACATTACGATGAAAACAACTCATTCGGATGACTGTAAAATTTAATAAAGTTAACTTTTATCATACTTCATCCAACCAACTCAACCCAGTCCATTCCCTAGCCCCACCATCTTTAACTGTTATTGTATACAGTATTCATTCATCATATCCATCCACATTCTTGGCCTATAATACCTCCTCTGTTTCACTCACTCAAGTATATTTTTTCACCATCTAAAAAATAAAAAATAAATTGTCTCAGATATAAAAGGTCCAACATGTTTGCATGTGTCAGCCTTGGGCACCTAATGTCAGCTCTCCATACTGCTTGATCTCTAGCAACTTCCCTATTCAGTACCAATGACCTAGCATTTCACATTACGATGAAAACATCTCATTCAGATGACTGTAAAATTTAATAATGTTAAATATGGGACATTAAACTTTTATCATACTTCATCCAACCAACTCAACCCAGTCCATTCCCTAGCCCCACCATCTTTACCTGTTATTGTATACAGTATTCGTTCATCTTATCCATCCACATTGTTGGCCTACAATACCTCCTCTCAGTTTCACTCACTCAAGTTTATTTTTTCACCATCTAAAATATAAAAAATAAATTGTATCATATAAAAGGTCCAACATGCTTGCATGTGTCAGTTAGCCTTGGGCACCTAATGTCAGCTCTCCATGCTGCCTGATCTTAGCAACTTCCCTATTCAGTACCAATAACCTAGCAACTGTTTCTTAACACAAACTCAACACTTAGCAGATAATCCCCAACAGTACCTATGGTACACTCACTTTAACAATGGCTTACATAAAATGAGTGCTACACTAACCAAATTAGCCATCGCCCTCCCAACTCCAGACATAACACCTCAAACACACCCTCATGTTACCCTACTCAAGCAACCACTCCCACTGGAAAGACACCTAAAATTCTAAGATCTACTAAGGGCACACATGATCTTTTCTCAATACATAGATAACATCAAAGGCATATCACAATGTCTTGAAAACAATAACAGGTACCACCTTCATACAACATAAGTTCTATGAACAATTCACTAGAACAGTGACTTAAACTAGCACAAGATGAGCCCCATACTTAACTGGCATAAAAATGGAAAAGTGTATGACAACACAAAACTAGGCCTTTGGAATAATAACTGGATGCACAAAGGTCCAATAAATTCAGATCGCTTCTATCGAGAAGTACTCCCAAACAAGGATCGCATGACAGACACAGTTCACCACTTCAGGTTAACACTGTTCTCAACCCTGCAACTGTATGTTGCATCACCTTCCACCACAGAGAAACAAAGAGGAAAACCACCAAACACTATCACTATACAAATTGCTTCACCAACATTCCTCTTTCTCCAACCAGCACAATATTTCACACACACTCACACACACATAGCCACCACAGCCATCCAAAACTTTCAACCAAATAACATCCTTCACAAGCCTCCACCAAACAAAAACCCCTAAGAAACTGCCCAACCCTGAAAGACAAGACTACACCTAACCAGGATGCAACACAGTCACCACCCTTCCCTGATGCAATGCCAACACAAAATACACCTCAGAAAATTCAATATGCACAAACTGCAATGCAACCTCTCACACCACAAAACACTTTCTCACATCAGGTACCACACACTCATAACACAAGCAATCTTTGAACATAAAACTCAACAAAACATCTATGAGAATGGCTACAGTATGCATTTTACAAGTTTTCTAAATTCTTCTCCCAATTAAGACATTCTGCCTGAACTGCATCATCCTCTGTATTCCATAGGGCTGAATACTACTCTTAGCAAACACTTCAGATTTCAAAACAGCATAGCCAACACAGTGTCATAACAGCCAATGTACACAAAGCCAGAAATTCTGAGTTGCAATGCTACGAGCACTGCAAATTTTGTCCATAATACAGATGAATAATACACACACAGCTATGTTCACGAGACTGAATTTGTGGTATAACAGGAAATATATCAAAAGAAGCTATTTGAGGTAAGAGACAAACTATATCTGAAAAATATAACAAGCATTATACCAGACTTGTGGCATAAATAAAATACACCAAAAGAAGCGATGTGAGCTGTGAGACAAAATACATCTGAAAAATATAACAAGCATCTTAAACGTCAGGACCAACTTGCCTAGATCTGGGCTCCTACTCTTCTCATGGGGCAATGTAGGATTGGATGATGGATGGATATAACAGACAAATTACTGGACTTATGGTATAACATGAAATATACCAATATATGCAATATGAGGTATAACAAGGCAATATATATCAGGAAATATAACAAGCATAATATCAGACTTGTGGCACAACAGTAAATGGTAATCCCTCCACTATCCGACGTAATAGAGCTAAAGGCACGACCGGACAGTGGTCTTGTCCGGATAGTGGCCCTGAAGCTTCTGCACCGGTCATTCCTGACCCTACCTAACCTAACCTAAATCAGAAAACCACCTTCCTACCTCCCTACCGGACATGCATAGCACTTATTTAAGTCCCCTTTCACATAAATAATGCACACAAAGCATGAATTAACTGAATTTTAACCAAAAAATGATGATTTAGAGGTGAGTAAGGCACAGGTGCTCACAACTTGCGACCATAGTGTAAGTAAGTATCGGACATGGAAATCACTATGAAAACCATCCTTTCTCACTTTTTATCCACTAAAATCATGAACACAAAGCATGAATTCATTTTATTTTAACCCCCAAATGATGAATCTAAGTTAAGTAAGACATAGGTGTTCACTGAGTTGACAGCTTAGTGTAAGAGTCTTGGATGTGGCAGCCACTATGAAAATCATCTTTTCTCACATTTTATGCACTAAATTATTGGATACAAAGCATCAAATACAGTAAACGATGTAAATTGTTACCAGAAAAATGGTCAATAAGAGTTATGTATGACAAAAATGTTCACCAGAATATAGCATGCTGAAAGTAAGCACTGGACATGAAATTCACTGGCATTCACCTTTTTCAAAGCTAGTGCACTAAAATAATGAACACAAAGCATGAATTCATTTCAGTTTAACCCAAAAAGGATGAATTTGAGGTAAGTTAGACACAGCTGTTCACTGAGTTGGCAGCTTAGTTTAGGTACCGGACGTGAAAATCAATGGCATTCACCTTTTTCACAGCTGGTGCACTAAAATAATGAACACAAAACATGAATTCATTTAAATTTAACCCCAAAAGGATGAATTTGAGGTAAGTTAGGCACAGCTGTTCACTGACTTGGCAGCTTAGTTTAGGTACCGGACATGAAAATCAATGGCATTCACCTTTTTCTCAACTGGTGCACTTCAATACTAGTGGCAACCATGCATGAAAAAATAAATTGAAAGCAGGAAATTATGATTTACATTTAAGGGAATTTTTTACCACTTTACAGCATGCTGAAAACAGGTTAGACATGAAAATCATTATGGAAATCATCTTTCACACAGTCTATGCATGAGATTAATGATATTGGAAGAACAAAACAAGGAATTTTGATGAAGTTAAGGTACTTACCTTAACGTGTTTCGCCTAACGCTTCGGAGAGTGAAAGATTGACGAGGAGAGTGTATGTGAGTGAGGTGGAGGGGGCGAGAGGGAGGGGGAGGCCGAGGATGAGATGGAGGGATGGAGTGGAGAGGTATATGAGAGAGGGGGGTGTGAGTTGGGAGCGTGGTAGTGAAATGGCAGGGGACAGAGTGACATGGAGGCGATTTGTTTGTGGCCACCCCGTTCGGGATTGAGGCGTCTGGCAATAGATAGATAGATAGATAAGGTACTTACGAGAATGATGCCGCCGTCCTGATGTATAACCCGCTCAGTCATCCCAGACTCTGACAGTATGAAGGTGCACCTGAGACACCTGCAGGAATTCATAGAATCCTTGGCACTTTACACTCACCAGCACTTCCCATAACGTTTCCTTTCCCATAATACAGTAACAATCTTGCATCACATCACTTCAGTGCACTGTACATAACTAAATTCCCGTGTGGTGTAGTGACGAGTCCTGGAGAAGTTAGTCACTGCCAGAGTCTGAGATGAGCTGACGGAGGCAGCGTAGGGGCTCCTTGGTGGGACGTGGTAATACGCTATCCACTGCAGAGGACTCAGAAGACAGCCACAAACTCACATCCAGTGGTGACTCCGCCGTGCCTGATGTGCTGGGCTGTGGCTCGGAGCTAGAAGGCCTGTCTTGGTGAGGCAATGGTGTGGAGCGAGGGTTGAGGACAGCAGGGTTGTTGGGCCTGAAAAAACTGTCAATGGTTGATTGACGCAAGCAACGACGATTCTGACGATTAATGATGCGCTGCCTGAAAGCTCGCACTTCATCCACAAGTCCCAAGGGCCCCATCTCCCTGTCACAGTCCGGGTGTTCTAGGTAGTCAAGGACGAACTCCATATGTTCCCGGAGTGCGCTCAGCATGGGGATGGCTGGAGTAGCGACAAGCCGTGAGGAGTCCGCATCATCGTTGCTGTCCTCGTCGGAATCTTCCTGCTGGGTACTCGTACCGGCAACAGTAGATGCGATCTCGATATTGGACATGATCTGATTCCCAGGATCACCCTCGTTGTCATCCAACCACTCACGCACTTCGTCGACATCCACATTGTCTCCACCCGCACAAAGCCTTGCATGGAAGTCATCTGTGTCAAAACCTAGAAACTCGTGCACCACGTCACTTCCATGAAGCAGACGAGACCAACCATTTTCTAGAGTCTTGACAGAGACTTCCTTCCATGCACTGGCCCAGTTATAGATAGCAGACTTGAGGTTGTATTGGCGAAGGTTTTTGACACTTTTTTGTCCTCGCATGTCTCGTCCTTCCCTACGATCGTCCTCGTCCTCGTAGACAACCATTACCTCGTCCAAAAACCTCCGTCGGTAGAACCTCTTCGCTGCCACAATCACTCCCTGGGCCATTGGTTGGATGAGAGCACTCATATTAGGTGGCAAAAACAGCCTTCGTCGGTAGAACCTCTTCGCTGCCACAGTCACTCCCTGGTCCATTGGTTGGATGAGAGCAGTCATGTTAGGTGGCAAAAACAGACACCTAATGTGGCCATTTTCAGCCACCAACTCCTTCTCAGACGGATGCGCAGGTGCATTGTCTAGAATCAGGAGGGCCTTTACCTGGTCGTGTGGGATTTTCAGTGTCTCCATCTGATAATGTATGACCTCCTTGACAAAGTGTTGGTGAAACCAATCTCTGAAGATCTTGGTTGTGAACCAAGCCTTCAGAGAATGATACCACACGACAGGAAGGACATCCATTAACCCACGAAGGCACCAAGGCTGCTTTGCACGTCCAACAATAACGGGCTTGAGCCGGTGCATGCCGTTAGGATTGGCACAGCACAAAGCAGACACCCGTCCGTTGCTTGGAGAGCTTGGGGCCAGGTATACGCTTCTCCGTCTCCTCAGCGACAGTGTTTGTGGGCACTGAACGATAGAATAGGCCAGTTTTGTCAGCGTTGTAGACCTGACCAAGAGTGAGGCCCTCCCTGTCAATCAAGCCCTTCACTTTCTGCCGAAACTCTTCTATTCCCTCGTCGTTGGCGTCCACAGCTTCGCCATGGGCCTTACGGTTGGTAAGTCTGTGCCGTAACTTGAACGCGAAGAGCCAACCTTCAGATGCCTTGAAGTCTGGGGTGTCGTGTAGCCTTGCGAACTTCTCAGTAGCAGCTTTCAGCTCCGTTCCACGTACCAACACACCAGCAGCACGTTGTTGTCGATACGAGATGAGCGTGAAACGGTCAATATCAGCATACTTAGGAGTAAACATCATCTTCCTCTCCATGTTTCATCTGGTTTTCAAAGCGAAATCAGCCGTGTACTGCTGTAGTTTGTCTCGGGACCTCTTAATATCAAACAAAGTGGAGAGAGGGAGGTTGAATTCACGGAGGATCCATGATGTCGGCCACCCGGCGTCCACCTTCTCCAATATCTCCCACTTCTTCTCCAGAGTCAACACCACTTTCTTCCTCTTCTCAAGCGGCGGGGCCATCATCACACACACGATGAAGAAGGTGCAGAGCAGCAGCAAGCCCTGCAGGAGGTAGGGAATCACCACAAAACCAAGCACTTCAGGAGCCATGTTGAGGGCGAGTTGATGAGCCAGCAGCCGAGCGGGAAATGAGACCAGAGAGAGGTGGGAGACACGAAAACACAGCTGGTTGGCGCGCGCGTGAAATTCAAATTGAATCGGTTCAAAAAAATAAGATTTTTTAAGGATTTTTTAGAATTTTTGGGCATTTTGGGGTTCAGACAGTCTATGATGTCCAGACAGTGATGTATCTGGATAGTGGACGTCCGGATAGTAGAGAGATTACTATATCAGAAGCATGTACGTGGTATAATGAGACAAAATATATCTGAAAAATATAACAAGCATAATACTGGAACTGCAGTAAAACAGAAAATACTAAAACGAAGCAATATAAGGTATAATGAGACAAAATACTGTACCTTCATACAGATGAATAAAAGTCTATCTCAGACACATACATATAACATACTATATCATTACACTATGCTTTGCTGCATGGTGACTTTTTTTTTTTCAATGAAACTGATTCGCTTTAGGATGTCACCATAAACCAAACCGCAAAGTAATCAAAGTACCTCCTATCACTAAACCTCTAAGTAACATCTTAGTAATGTCACCAACAATTTGTCACCAAACCTCTCTACCTGTCACTAAGAACCTCTCTGTGTTACCACGCATGTATTGTAATGTCAACAAGCATATATTTTGTCATCAAGCATACAGTTTAATGTCACCAAGCATATATTTTAATGCCAATAACCATATTTTATTGCCTAGACAAAGTTTGTCAATAAATTGCAGCTTTCAGCTAGACTGATCATCATTCATGTGCTTCTAGTAGCTCTAATATACAGTCATGGAGAGGGATGCCTTCATGTGGTGGCAATGATATTAAATGGGTTCTTCTACTGCCCAGCTACACAAACATCACTCGACTCATCTCCCAAACAAGGGTTGTGGCTGGACAGTTTCAACATCCCTCGACTCTCCCAAACAAGGGTTGTGGAATGCAGGAGGGCAATTTCAGGCTGCACTCCACAGGGTTCATATTTCCAATGAACTGGAGCCAATGCAACAATATATACATGAAGATCACTCTACCCAGGTCTACCACGAGGAGGTAAGCTGCTCAGACCCACACTATGCCCGTCCCAACCACCCTTCCATTGGGCATGCTACCATCATTATTGCATAGGCCTTGCAGTTTTACATATTGCATTCTGTCTCTGTGTTGAATGATGGCAGTGGACGTTTGACTTTAGGAGAAACGTTTCAAACTGGAGGCATTACATATGGCCTTCAATTTCTTCTTGTCTTGGTCTTGATCTTGGTTCTGATCTTTGTTTTCTTTAGAACACATCGAGAACATGAACTGATGAGCTTGAAATGAAGAAAACACACAAAGAATAGGAACTAGTGTGTGTGAGGAGAAACACACCAAGAACAGGAACTGGTGTGTGTGTGTGTGAAGGAAAAAACACACCAAGAACAGGAACTGGTGTGTGTGAGAAGGAAAAAACACACCACGAACAGGAACTGGTGTGTGTGATAGGAAAAAAACACCAAGAACAGGATCTGGTGTGTGTGAGAAAGAAAAAACACACCAAGCACAAGAACTGGTGTGTGTGGGATGGTGAGCTTACACCGAAAACAGGATCACGTGCGTCCGGAACAAAACGCCAGCCGCAAACAAATTTTCAGTCACGCACTCCTAGCACCGTCCACCCAACTAATCTACATCAAAAGTGTCCTGCTAAGCGAATCAAGGCTTGGTGACATTTTAGTGACATCCGTTTATAATATACCTTATAAGAGTTTATCAAATTTGGAGACCTATTAGCTTGGTGACATCCTTTTAAAATATAAATTTTTGGAAACCTGTTAGCTTGATGACATCCTTTTAAAATATAAAAGGATTTTTGGAAACCTATTAGCTTAGTGAATCCTTTAAAAATATAAAAAGATTTTTGGAAACCTATTAGCTTAGTGAATCCTTTTAAAATATAAAAGGATTTTTGGAAACATATTAGCTTAGTGAATCCTTTTAAAATAAAGAAGGATTTTTGAAAACCTTTTAGCTTGGTGACATCCTTTTATAATATAAATGGATGTCTCCAGTCTGGAGACCTAATTGGATGGAGGCACCCTGGTAACATTCTATTAAAAAAGCCTTTCAGCTTCCTGGTTAATGATAGAATATTCAGGTACTCAGTGTGCACGTGGCCGAAACAGATCTAAATCATGACGGGGAGGTTGGGGTTTCTGGCGCAACTATGCAGGGGAACGTGAAAACTGAGTGGCTGTGAAGTATGTATCAGCGTCCCACGTATGACAGTCAGATAAGTGCTGGTGCCCTGATTAACGGGCAGCACATCAGTCCAGACTATACTCATTTCAGCAAGTCCGACACCATCAGCAATGACATCAGTGCCTCAGTTGTTGATGTCCTCACAGTGGTGCCAGTCAGGGTGAAAATGGCATATAGCCCGATTGTTTGTTGTGACCAAGGGTTATGGCCTCAAAAGCGTCCTCTCCGGTATATCCAACACCCACACGACATATGATAAACATTTTAGATAAAAATTATTAAAATCAAAATTGAAAAGACATTATTCAATAGAAAAAAATAGTAAAAAAGCAACCACGTGATTGTCACACGCAAGGGCCGAGTGCATGTGATGGCCGGAACGTCCCCCCTTTGTGACATCTTGCAGTTTTCCTTACGTGCCTGTTGTGGGTTCTCACAGTACATCCTAGGGCCAGGGCATCGCGTTTAAGACCCCTTCTTAGCGACCCCTAGGACAGATACCCATCCCCACACAATCACCACACATATGGAGAATCGACATCAAATTGACAGAAACTGGGGGGTGGTGTATGTGCGGACTATTCTAAGCAACCCAGCCACCCAGACTTCACATGAAGAGAGACAGTCAGAGAGATGAAGCAGGGAGGGTGGGGGAGACATTTACTCAATTTAGCCAGTTGAAAACACCTGATATTCAGTACGCTAAATGACATGGTAATGGACCATACTGTGTCTGGGCAAATTTTTACGGCCGGATACCCAATCCTGCCACCAACCCTCCCCAATTTATCCGGGCTTGGGACCGGCATTGAGTTGGGCTGGCAACCTCCTGGGATCAAACACAACTCAATGGCTGGGTTAAAACGTCATATGCTCCTGTCAATCTAACTTGGCCTAAAACTGCACTTTTTACTCCTTCCATCCATCCATAAACAGAGAAATAGGACATAATTTTGATAAACTTCAAAAACAGTACATGAGGCAAAAAGAGGAAATGTAACATGAACTTTTTGACAGAAACGAAAGGGGGGAAGAAATCCATGAAGAAGTTATTTAAATACCTCTATCTCCGACGACTCTCACCCTAATGATGCTGCTACACCAGATGAAGAGGATTAACTTAGATGTCGACAAAGGAAGTGCATAAGCGGCAACATCTCAACAACAACAACTGCATGTGTGCCATACCTCCACAATAACAATATGAAGCTTGATTGCAGGAAACAGAAGTTTGATTTGATTAGTAAACAAGGAGATTCCAAGCTTGACTGCAAGAAACTGAGGTTTGATTTGACTAGTAACCAAGAAGATCCTAGAGTATGACAACAGGAAAGAGGTATGATATGAATATAGTGCTACCACGGAACACTGGCCGGTCTGGGTGTGACCCGTCACCTTTACACTGTCACCATACTTCCAACTGATCTCCCGTACACCCAAGGCCATCTAAAAATATTTTTCGACGGCCTTGATACAGCCCAGTATAGTTTTATTTGTACAAAAAAGCTATAAAGTTTTTATGAAAGATTCACTTTTTGTTAGTAATTACAAAGAACTCTGTACAACACCTGGCAGCGTTGCTTGTGCGGTATTGCCGGAGCAGGTCAAGGTCATATGCACACACACCACACTCATGCACACACACACACTCACATGCACACACACACACCACCTGGTTTGCTACACATATACTCTCTTAATGAGAGTGCACCCCCCCTCCCTCACACACACACACACACACACACACACACACACGCATACACAGACACACAGTGAGAGAAAGAGATAGAGAGCAAGGTGTAAATGGGGGGCTGTACCAAGGCCATCTAAAAATAGCCTTGGCTGTATGGAAGGTCAGTTGGAAGTATGGCAACAGTGTAAAGGTGACGGGGCACACCCAGACCAGCCAGTATTCCGTGGTCCTACTATAGTAACCAAGGAGATTTTATATGACTAATAACCAAGGAGATTCTAACATTTGATGGCAGAATATAGACAAACTGAAGGCCTGATAAAGAGATCCTTAGTGTTAACTAACTCCTCCAGTACTTTCAGCTAGTATTCATCTGACACTGCTTCTTTCTAAGCTTCGATTCAGTTTCACTCGAAGTACTCCTCTCTGCGTATATTCACCACACTCCTCTCAGTTTTACAATGCATAACACAGTCATATAATCAGATAAACCTTTACATCCCTCTCTCTCTATGATCTTGTGGTAGGAAAATTAAGTAAACAGTACAGTGTACTACATTTCACAGACAAACACGGCTATCAAAACATTTCAATATCACAATTAACAAGTATAAAGGTAATTAAACCTTACTCTATCCTTAGTTGGGAAAAAGCAATTCTGATGATGAAAAAAATATATATATATATATATATACATATAATACTGGAGTGCTATTACTCTAAGCAATGGTTTGTCTTCAATTTGGGAGGGGGAAAAACACAAAATGGATACTGCATGATTACACAAATGCCCTTCAACTCGCCACCAATACCCCAAAAGAAGAATGGTAGGACTGCAAAGGGGACCATTTCAACCAGCGGTACACTGGGTTTATATTGAATGATGCTTAGGCCAAAACATTAACAAATGGTTAGTCAACTGTGCATTAAGTGAAATTCATGTAGAAATTAAAACATAAAGCCATAAGTGTTCTATATTATGTATTCACTTGATCAGTGGTACAGCCTAATGAAATCTAGTGCTGATAACCACTGATTTCACACATCCCAATCTTCATTCACGCCTTTCCATGATAATATACATTTTATGATAATGATAATGAACAACAGATGCTTCAGAAATAATATACAGGGTACATACAAATGCTTACAGAGCTTCTCCACACACAATATACATTTTATGATAATGATGCACTATAGAATCCTCTGAAATATACTGGGTACATATAATGCTAACAGACCAACACACACTGATGAACAGTTTTCTAAAAAAAAATTTCTCGTGTAGACAGCCATTTTTTTTTTTTTTTTTTAAACATCTTGTACAGTAAGACCTCAATGCTCAGTGGATACATTAACCAGGTGGTTCCACTGCCTCAACCACTTCCCTATCCCCTGAATGGGTGTGGTGGACTGCAGGAGAAGGGCAATTTATGCCTCAAGTCCACTGCATCTATCTTACAGATGAACCTGGGGCCTCAACAACATGCCACCAATATGTACGAGTATTTCACACCATTTTCAGACATCTAGAACTGAAAACTTGGTGAAACTGCCATATCAGCATTTATAAGCACCAAAGGAGCTTTAATATTTCTGAATATCATTGTAAAGAAAATAAACAAATAAACATATGATCTTTCACTATTACCTATGAAATGTCAATTATTTTCAACACCCTATACCACCACTCAAAAATACTTTAAGCTCCTACACAACCACCCCCTCCATCTATCAGCTGTGTTGGTCTGGGAAGTACAAACCAGTGCTGGTGGGGTATGCCTTCATGTGGCGGTACTGATACAACAGGGAGGCTCCACTACCAATGAGCTAAGGGAAATAAGCTGCAAGAGGAAAATCCCTTACCAAGTAATGACATACAAAGAACTGTTGGGTCTCAAGGTGTGACAGATCTGAGAAAAGTAGGCTGTGAAAGAACTGACAGAAGTACCATGAGAGATGAGATATAAACTGGTATGTTTGGATATGTTGAAAGGAAGGGGGAGGGTGACTGGCTGGTATGTATGCTGAGGGTAGTATAGTAATAGCAGTTACAACCCAAGACTCATCTGAATTGTGAACCTAATGGACTGCAGGCTTAAGCCATCTTCCTCTTGCAGTCCACCTTTCTTCTTTCATGGGGCAAGGAAATAGATGTAAGACCTTTGTATATGTAAAACTGCTACTGCTCTATCTAGAATATTGCTACTGTACACAATACTAGAAAGAGAGAGAGAGAGAGAAAGTGTGTGTGTGTGTGTGTGTGTGTGTGTGTGTGTGTGTGTGTGTGTATTTACCTAATTTACCTAATTGTGATATACAGGAAATGAGCTACGCTCGTGGGGTCCCGTCTCTGTTTCTCAATAAGTCAAATTTTGCCTTAAACTCATTTAAGTTTTTAGACCGGACGATCTCTTTGTCCAGGCTATTCCACAGGTCTATACATCTATACGGAAAACTAAATTTCTTGATGTCCTTCGAGCAGCTGGGCTTCTTTAGTTTCATTCCGTGTCCTCTTGTTGCTCTCTCATCCCACACAAACAGATTTTCTCTGTCAATTTTATCTACTCCTATCATGGTCCTGAACACTGCAATCATGTCACCCCTCTTTCTCCTTTCCTCTAAGGAGGGCAAATCCAGCCTTTCCAGCCTCTCCTTGTATGGCAAATCTGCCAGACTAGGGACCATCTTGGTTGCTGTTCTTTGTATTCTCTCAATCTTGGTTATATCTTTCTTTTTGTGTGGGGACCACACTACTGCTGCATATTCTAACCTGGGCCGGATCATGGCCACTATCAATTTTTTCATCATCTCATCCATGTAATGAAATGCCACTCTTATATTGGTCAAGAGTTTATATGTCTCTCTCACTATCTTATTTATGTGCTTTTCAGGTGACAAACTATCCTGGACCAGCACTCCCAAATCTTTCTCTTCTCTCGCTTTTCTAATTGGTTCATTACCCATCAAATAATTCAATGATGGCCTCTTGGTACTTTTACCCATTTCCAATATTTTACATTTTTTTGCGTTGAATTTCATTTCCCACATCCGGCTCCAATCATATATCCTATCCAGATCCTCCTGTAGCATTTTACAGTCCTCTTCAACCTCTACCTTTCTCAAGATCTTTGCATCATCAGCAAACAGGCTTGCGTAGCTGTTCACTCCATCTACCATATCATTTACATAAATCAAGAACATTACTGGTGCCAACACCGAGCCCTGTGGGACACCACTTGTTACTTCCCTCCATCCAGATGTCCTGTCCTTTATTACTGTCCTCATTTGTCTGTCACTCAAAAAGTCTCTCATCCATTCCAGGAGGCTTCCCTTAAGTCCTCCTATATGCTCTAATTTCCATAATAGTCTCTTGTGGGGTACTTTGTCGAAGGCCTTCCCCAGATCTAAGTACACACAATCCACCCAACCGTCTCTCTCCTGTAGCAAGTCAATCGCCCTTGAGTAGAAGCTCAACAAGTTGGAAACACATGACATTCCACTTCTGAATCCAAACTGACTTTCAGTCAAAATATTCATCTCTTCCAGATATTTTATCCATCTATCTTTCAGGATTCTCTCACACAATTTTGCAACCATACTGGTTAGGGACACTGGTCTATAATTCAGGGGTTCTTCCTTGTTTCCTCCCTTATAGATTGGCACCACATTTGCCCTCTTCCATTCCCGAGGCACTTTCCCCTCTTCCAAGGAGCACACAATTAAATTGTGAATCTTACCCGCCAGTTGTTCTCTGCATTCCTTCAGTACCCAATTAGAGATTCCATCCGGTCCTGGGGCCTTCCTTACATCTTGAGCTCCCAGTAATTTATACACTTCCTGCACTTCCACTTTTATATCTTTTATCACTACATTTCTAATCATTCCCTCTCCTTCCACAAACTCCCTTTCCTTAGTGAAAACCGACTGGAAACATTTGTTCATTACTTCAGCTTGCATTACTGCATCGTTGTAGACCTCTCCTTCTACTTTCAGTTTGGTGATTCCTTCCCTTTGCCATTAACAAATCTATAAATCAATTTGGGTTCATCCTTACATTTGTCAATTATACCTTTTTCAAAGTTCCTTTCTTCCTCTCTACGTATTCTTGTATATTCATTTCTAGTTCTTTTATATTCTTCCTTTTTTCTGATATTACTTCTTTTTTTCCATTTGTTCCATGCCATGTCCCTCTCTTTTTTCGCTATTATACACTTTCTATTAAACCACACCTTTTTCCTGTTTTCTTTCCCACTTACTCTTGGCACATATTTTTCCACTCCCAGATTGTAGAGGTCTAAAAAGATATCCCACTTCCTCTGTATCTCTCTTGTTTCTCTGAATTTTCTCCAGCCCGCATTTTCAAAAAAAATTCTCAATTCTGCAGTTTGTTTTCCCAAAGTTGTATATTCCTTGCCTATAAAGCTCATCTCTTGGCACCTCGTTCCCTATTATCATCTGGAACTCAATGACCACATGATCACTTTTTCCTATAGGACACAGATAATTTAATGATTCAATTACATCAGGTTCTTTGGATAGTAGCAAATCTAATCTTGCTGGTGTGTCATCACCTCTGAATCGTGTCTCTTCTTTAACCCACTGTGTTATTACATTATTCATTGGTATATTTAACAATTTAGTGCCCCACGAATCTTCGCTGCCTCCCGAGTCCCATTCCTCCCAGTTCACCTCTTTACAATTAAAGTCACCCATTAGGATTATATTGTTGCTTTTCTCGATCACTTTCTGTAGATAACTAACCATGTCTGACAACATCTCCTGGTATTCATCGTCATTCCATGCTCTCGTCTTAGGGGGAACATATACCACTGCCATATCTCTCTTACCATTCTCCCCAGTTTCTAGTTTCAAATTTATGGCTTCAGCCCTGCCCTCTGCAATTTCCACAGTATCTACGTTTATGCTGTCCTTCACTGCTATCATCACTCCTCCCATTTTTTCTTTTCTGTCTCTTCTCCATAATTTGTATTTCCCACCTCCCATATGAATATCAATATCTTCTTTCAATTTAGTCTCTACAAAGCACATAACATCAGGCTCGTGTGCCCTCAAAAAATCATTGATTTCTAACCTTGCCGATATTAGTCCATCAATGTTTGTGTACGCCACTTTCAAACTTTTTTCATCATTTTTTATTCTCTCGTCTCTCCTTCCTTCCGTCGGTACCACTTTCTCAATTTCTGGTCCATAACTCTCCAATAGAACTCTGTCTTCTCTTTCTCCGTTCGTTGTTCGTTTTTTATCTATTCTTCCTTTACTAACTCCTTTAATTTAGCTCTTTCCTCTTCATTTGCATCTCTCCTAATCCAAACATTTTTAAACCCCTCTTTCTCTGACAATTTCCACGTTCTACTTATGATTTCATTCACTATTACTTGGGACTTAAACTTTACTTTCAAGGGCCTTGCCCCACCATCCTCGTACTTTCCTAACCTAAACACTTCTTCAATCTCTTCTTGGGCTTCATTGTTTCCTTCCATAACCACTGCTATTATTTCTTTAGCCTTGCTCAGCTCCTCTCTCTCTCTTTCAGATCTTACTGTCATTCGTTTTTCTTTTATTCCTGAGATTATCACACATTTTTTCTTGTCTGCTACATCCCTGACCAAAGATTCTCGACTTCTTAGTACTCTAACCACTTCCTTCTCCACTTTTTCCTTACTTTGTTGTTCTATGATTTCCTTCAAATTTACATTTCCTTCCTCCTGTATTTTCTTCCACCCCTTATGTTGCTCCTTAATTTCCTGAATATGCTCATCTTGCCTCCTCGATTTTGATTCGTATTCATCTAGTTTACTTTTTATTCTGTCCCTTTCTTCTTCCAACCTCTTATTCTCCCTCTTCAGCTGTTTTATTTCATTTGATGCGGATTCGTTATTCGCCTTTAATTCTGTAACTTCTTTTTCTTGTTCCTCACTACGTGTGCTAACTTTTTCCAGTCTATTCTGTAGGACTTTGATCTCTCTCTCTTGCTCTATGGTCCGTTCCTGCAGCTGCTTAATTACTTCCCATACCTTTTTTAACTCCTGGACATTCCTCTCTGCCGTTTTCTCTACACCTGCTACTCTTGTTTCTTGCAGCTTATCACTTCCTTTGCCTACATTTAGCTCGGTGAAGCCCACAAATTCCCCCTCGCCAGTTGTAAACAATCTTCCGTCTCTCTCTGCCATGATGCAACCATATGGAAACTTTCTTTTTCACTTTGTCTTGTATTTTTAGGGCCGAAACTTGCGTTTTTTAAAACTAATATCCGACGGGACCACCACTCACACATTCAACCACATAATCACAATAGGCTATCTCCTTTTCGCTGCTAGTTCTGCGATTATTTCCCCTCGATCCAGGAGCAGCTCCCTCTCTCTCCCTCTGCGACCTGTGTGTGTGTGTGTGTGTGTGGAGAGAGAGAGAGATCCAAGGAGGAACAGGTTCTTGAGGGAAATGGATCCACATCCAATGTTAAAAATAGATCCAAGGAAGGATATAGGTCCACAAAAGATACAGCAGCTTCAGAATGGGGAGAATAGGTCTATGTGGAAAGTAGGTCCAAAAAAGAATACATGCAAGAGTGAAAACAGGTCCATGGGTGACAAATCCATGAAAATAAAATAGGTCCAAGGGTAAAAACTGGTCCCTGAGAGGATATAAAATAGGTCTAAGGGTAAAAACTGGTCCATGAGAGGATATAAAATAGGTCCATGGGTAAAAACTGGTCCATGAGGATATAAAATAGGTCCATGGATGAAAGTCCATAAGTGGAAATTAAACAGGTCCATGGATGACAATAAATCCATGAAAGGAAATAAAATAGGCCCATGGATAACAATAAATCCATGAGGAAATAAAACAGGTCCATGGATGACAGGAAGTCCAAGAGTGGAAATAAAATATGTCCATGGGTGACAATAAATCCATGAGTGGAAATAAAATAGGTCCATGGATGACAGTAAGTCCATGAGTGGAAACAAAATAGGTCCATGAGTGAAAATAAAATAGGTCCATGAGTGACTAAGTCCATGAGTGGAAATAAAATAGGTCCATGAGTGACAGTAAGTCCATGAGTGGAAATAAAATAGGTCCATGAGTGACAGTAAGACCATGAGTGGAAATAAAATAGGTCCATGAGTGACAGCAAGTCCATGAGTGGAAATAAAATAGGTCCATGGGTAAAAATAAGCCCATGATAGGAAACAAATAGGTCCATGGGAGGAAATAGGTCCATAGGTAAAAATAGGTCCATGGGTACACAGGTACAAATAGGTCCCTGGGTGAAAATAGGTCCATGGAGAAAAGGTGCAAGGTGAAATAGGGCCCTGAGGAAAAATGGGTTCTTGGGGGGAAAATGGGTCCACTGGAGAAAGTAAGCCCATTGGGGGACATTAAACCATGGGGGGGGGGTGTAAAGGCATGGGGGAAGATGGATAAATGGGGGGAACTATATCCACTGAGGGAAAATAGGTATGGCTCCACCTAAATCAAGGAAAGGGGGGATAAAAAAGCAGGATAAATATCATTATCATTACTTTGATTTTTATTCCCACCTAAATATGGAGATAGGAAGAAAGGAGAGAGATAGTGGCTGATGAAACTGATCTGAAGCTTCAAGTAAAATGAATCCCTGTTCAGAGTGGCTATTTTGTAAGGGGATTATGCTTCAAAGCCATGGAACAAAGAGTGAGTGAAGCTTCAAACCTGAGTCTGCTACGAGTCAGGCAAATCATTTGGCTGTTGGCTCCCACAGAGTGAAGTGCTGGTGCACTGAAAGGCTTTATTTATGCTCTCCCCTGTAACTGTGCCTAAAACTGCCATCTCTCCATCTTGAGAGGTAAGCTGTGACAACAGATTAACTCAAAGGTATGGTGAAAGCAATGAAAAAATGTCTTATTCTGCCAATGACCTGCAACATATGGTGCTAGTGACAACTGGAAGTGTTATGGAATGAGATCTACCTATAGTAACATGCACTCTTAATCTGGCATCAACCTGTAACATATGGTGCTAGTGACTACTGGAAGTGCTATGGAATGAGATCAGACCTATAGTAAAATACATTTTTAATCTGACAATAACCTGTAACCACTGGTGCCAGTGACTATGGGAAGTGTTATGGAATGAGAACAAACCTATAGTAAAATACTGTACTCTTGTTCTGGCAATATGCTGTTACTGTGCAAGATATTAACACTAGGTTATGGTGCTAGTAACAAAAAATTACAAAAAGGGTATAGAGCCACAGCACTGTCTTAAATCACAATTCACCTAAGGGAAATATGCTGAAAATGGACAAAAACCACTGCTAAGTCAATGCTGTGAACTATAAATGAAAATTACCATATAATTTCCTTCAAGCAACACTAGGAAAAATGACTAAATGAAAAGAAGTCTAGTGAAAAGTCGTGTAAGAAAAACCTAACCATGCACCTATGAGCTTTACAACTCAATAACTAACAGCAGTTTGCTATGCCTACTGTGACAGGTACACCAAAAATAGTGGGACAACAACAGTGTGACACCAGGGATCAGTGACTGAACAGAATGGCTGCAAGAAATTGAGCAGCATGGAGAGTTGCCACCAGGTGACCAAGGCTGATGCATGCATGACAGTCTTTACAACAAACAAATATAAGCAGAAGAAAACACATTAAGACCAGTGCCCTTCAGGACCCTAAAAGAGCTTGAACTGCAGCCCTATGAAGCCAACAAAAAGGTAGAGTACAACCAAGTTTTACACATTTACACTACCCAAACTCCATTTATTTTTAATTGGCCTAAATTTGCCATCATTTCATGCTGAAACCAGAGTTGTAATAACAGAATAAGACTACAAGACAGTCAACCTTACCAAGTTCAAACTCCTTGGGTTGAAGTTGTGTTTAAATTTTAGAAATAACTGAGAACTTTAGAAGGGTGTATTCTAGGATGGATTCAAATAATGCATTTCTTTCTCAATCCACTGAGCAGCATGAAGAGCCACCACCTGGTGACTAAGGCTGATGCATGCAAGCATGCTGGAACCTTTATAAACGGATTAAACGAACGAATGAAACGCAACTAGCCTTTCCATTCATACTGAAACTTAAATCTTCTTTTCAACCAAAATTTCTTGTTCCCATTTTCCTGTATAAGGATAATCAACTAAAGGTGACTGAAAAAGGCAAGGATGCTTTATCAGAACAATAAAATGATTTTACTTTTAAGAGCTTTTCATTACTTTGTTATAACATATTATACCTCCAACACCATAATGGATTCTTGGGAACAGGTTGCACAGCCTTGTCTAACTTACATAAAAATATACTGACTTTCAACTGTTTGTACAATGGTTTCACATATTTCTATTTTCGGAACACCGCATTCAGAACTACCAGTAGGTTGCATTTTGGCTGCCACTGTCAAGAATTAAAACTTCAAATTAGTGTAGTCTATGAGAAACACATATGCACTGTCAGCCTGCAATTAATTCAGGGACTGCATGTGGATTGCTAAATGTTGTCTGAGCATCAATTAAACAAATGGTACAATTCATAAACAGCCATGTTTGGGCAGCTAGTTTAATGCACTTGAACAATGGACATACTTTCCTTAGAAGTTTGAACTTGGGAAGGTTGCCTGCATGATCATAGTCACGAAGAAGTACTATGGGTAAGAGGATGAGCCAAAGCATTGTCTTTTTCTGCCAATGAGGTACAGAAACTAAGCTACAAGGTAAATACTGTTATTTAGGCCAATTTAAGACAAAAGAATTATAATACAAAAAGCTGTCACAATCACACACAAACTCCAGCACACAAACATACATGCTGTTTACTCACAAAGTTTTTAACATTGCCTATATACAGTAGTTGCAATCCAACTCACAAACATTCATGTTCGGATTTTTTGGAGGCACTATTGCCAACATATGAACCTGGTACAGTATAAGAGCGAGGCTTGGGCCTGGCAGTTGGTACGCCTGCAGCCTGTGATGTACTCATGTGTCTGTTGTGCCTGGGAGGATGAATGAATGGGTTGCCAATCACTGGACAAAGATGACATGTAGATACGAATCATATTATTAGAGGACTGTAGTATAATTAATCATACATACGGATGTTTTCTATTAATGTCATAGCACATTTAGTTAATAAACTGCAATGATAATCAAATTATATTATGAGGTTTTGTATAATAGACTGATCCAGTGGGTGTTCACTTAACAAATCGCTGATATCTTGCATTGCCAGATGGCGAAGAACCTCTTTATCAATGCTCTATTTGATACAAAAATCAAATCACTTCCATAAACCATATGACAACATAATTTGTTCGTAAAATTAATATATCACATGCAGATGTGGTTACTGTCAGCTACTGTCATCATAAAAACATAATCTTCCCTTCCTTTCTGTCAGCTGGAAACACACTCATCTTCCTCCCCCCCCCCCCCTGAACCCACTTCCCCTCTCACTCCCCTCTTTCTCTCTCTCTCTTTCTCTCACACACACACACAGGCCACCTTGCATCAGATATTACCGGAACTGCGAGTCGTCAGTCGGCAGTGCCACAGGATGCTCTGAGAGGAGGTGGGGATAGCAGGGAAGCCACTAACCTCCAAGTCCCTGTCTCTCTCATTGGTATTTCCTTCGTTTTCATTTTTGAAGGCTCCAACATGCTTGCATGTGTCGGCCTTGGTCACCTAATGGCAGCTCTCCATGCTGCTTGATCCCTGGCAGCCTCCCTGTTCAGTCCCTTAACCCTTAAGTCACACTTAATGACATCGTCCCATGTCTTTCTCCATCTACCCCTCCCAGCCCCTCCCCCAATATTAACACCTCTCACCCTCTGTACCCATCATCCCCCATCCTCTCCACATGTCCAAACCACCTCAGCCTACCTCTCCTCATCACAACACCAATACACTCCAGTCCCATCCTACCTCTCAACTCTTCCATCGTAAACCCAGCCCTCCCAGGCCTTGCACGCAGGGACGCACTGCACATCCACCTAAACATTGTCATTTCTGTACGTTTAAACCTACGAATATCCTCTTCCTTTACTGCCCAGGTCACACTACCAAACAGCATCACACTCCTAACACATACTGCATACAAAGACCCCTTAGCACGTAAGGAGAGTCCTCTCAATGTCAGGAGAGGCAACAGCTCCTTGAACTTCTTCCAACCACTTCTCACCCTAGCAACCGAGCTAACTCCAGCCCCACCTCCGGCACATAACATGTCTCCCAAATAACGAAACTCCTCCACACACTCAAGAGACTCACCTGCAAATTCAACCCCTCACGCCTAACAATCTCCACCTGCTCTCCCCGACACGCCGCACACATGAAATCAGCATCATCTCGCAGTCTACCTCTAATACCACTACATCTCTTGTACACCCATTTATCACAAACACTACACAAGATGGAATTACTTCCCACACCTTTGTGGCAAACTGCACATGGCCAATCTCCCTCTTCTCTGATTGTACCACCACCAACCCTAGATATCATCACTTTTGTTTTATCTGCATTTACCCTTAAGCCCTTGTACCCCATACCATCTCTCCACTTCTTAAATCTTTCCTCCGCCTCCTTTTCATTCTTTGCAATCACCACCAAATCATCAGCATACAACATCTCCCATGGGAGTCCATCTCTGAAGTCACGTGAGAGGGCTTCAATCACCATGATAAACAACAAGGGACTCAAAACTGACCCCTGATGCACACCAACATTCACGGAAAACTCATCTCTCAAAGCTCCATTCACTCTTACCTGGGTGCGAGCACCCATGTACATTGCCATAACCACCCTAACCAGCCATTCTTCCAACCCTAGCTTTCTCATTGCCCACTTCACCACCTCTCTAGGGACTCTGTCAAAGGCCTTTTCCAAATCAACAAAAACAAAATACAATTCCCTTTTCTTTCCAATATATTTTTCCTGAAGCTGTCGAACAATGAATATGGCATCAGTGGTCCCCCTGCCTGGCATAAACCCACACTGCATCTCATCGATATTCACTCTTTCTCTAATCATACCTTCTAGAACTCTCTCCATTACTTTCATTATCTGATCTAAGAGCTTTATACCTCTGTAATTTCCCCTTTCCAGGGCATCACCCTTTCCTTTGTACACATTTACAATTACACTCTTCAGCCAATCATCTGGGACAACACACTCATATATAATCATATTTATCAGGTCAGTGACTAACCTCACCCCAGTATCTCCTGAGGCCTTCAACATTTCGGCACTCAACCCAAACACACCTGCCGCCTTCCCCACCTGCATCCTGCCTATTGCCTGACTCACAGTAGCAGTGTCAATCAGAGGCCAAGGGCCAAACACTGGATCAGCTGGCTCCAAACCTTCTCTATCACAATCAAACTCCTCATTCAACAACCGGCTATAATGCTCTCTCCATGCATCTTTAATATCCTCACTGTTCACCACTACCCTTCCATCATCATTCTTCACACACTGCTCACCTACAATGTCCCGATTATCCCTCTTCACCTGATTTGCCACCCTAAAAATCATATTTTTCCTTTCTCCATGATTTAGATTATCAAGTAAAAGTTTCTGTGACTCAGGCTTTGCCCTCTATACCTCTCTTCTAGCCCTGCGCTTAGCAGCCAAGTACTCCTCCCTGTTACCACCATTCTTCCATTCCCGGAAAAGCCTTCTTTTCTCCTTAACTGCAGCTTCTACACCCTCATCCCACCACCAAGTTACTTTATGTCTTGGTGGGCCTCTTGTCCAACCGCATATTGCATCGGTAACTCTCAAGAGATTGTTCTTAAGGGCTCTATACTGTTCATTAACGCCTCTATCTATAGCTTCCTGTTCAGCCACCACTCTCACTATAAAAGGCATCCCCTTACTGATTGGTTTCCCAGCTTCCATATTTTCCTCCTAGGTACATATGTCCTTTTCCTCATCACTCGTTCCTTAAGCACCATGTTACAAATCAACAGTTTGTGCTGCTGCACACACTCCTCACTTCCTATAACTTTAACATCCCTCACTAATCTCCTATCAACCCTCCTGACCAGAAAATAATCTATCTGACTTCTATTTCCCCCGGACTCGTACGTAATCAACCAGCTGATTCTTTTCCTAAAATGTGTGTTGCACACAATCATGTCATAGCCTCCCCAAACTCGAGTATTCTTTCCCCTTCCGCATTCCTCACATCATATGCACATCCTCCATGGGCTCCTTCATAACCTTGAGCCGCTTCACCCACATGACCATTTAAATCCCCTCCCAGAACCACTACCTCATCATCACCCATACCACTTACTACACGTATTAAATCATCCCCAAATCTATCCTTCTCTGCGTCATCCAATCCTACCTGTGGAGCATATGCCGATATAACTGAAATAATTATCAGATGGATTCTTTAGGTAGTATGAATCCTGATATTAAGTACAGTAAGACCTTACTATAATGGATTAATTGGGGCCCTAACCTTTCCGAAAAATGCGAAATTCCGATAAAAGCGACATCCGGACTTTCCCCTGCTAATCCGGACTTTTTCCGATGTTTCAGACATTAGTCCGAATTGCACCACTGGTTTTTAAACTGTTTTCACTACCATTGCAGTACTGTACTGTGTTATACCTTCACTACATTAATCAAATTGTATAATAATACTGTACTGTACACTGATAAACATGTCTTTTATTTACCTTATTGTGGTGAACATAGCTGAAGTGGCCAGCCAGTCCGGAATGCTTCTGGCTTTATCGGACTTTTTCTGATATATAGGAATTTAGTCCGGTAGCTCCTAGAGTCCGATAAAAGCGAATTCCGGTCTACTGAAGTCCGTTATATCGAGGTTTTACTGTAGTTTTATTTGGCTACACAGTGACTTTGCGATATGGAGGGTTAGATATAGTTTTATTACCTCCTCTCACGGTTTGACATTTTCTGTCACTGAATAACAATGTCAGGAATAAGAAAACATAAATATTAATGACGTCACCCATCAGAATGAGTTGGCAGACCTTCAGTAAACAGGTATAAATCGATTTCAATTAACCAGCAATTTTGCTCTTATAACCCTCTCCCATTCACTCTTCACTTCATTCCTACAATTAGGTTACCTCACACCAGGGCCCTGACTGAAACTATGTGCTGTCTGAATCTGCACAGGGCCCTCCTTAACTCAGTGTTCCCTGCCAGGGCCCCAAGACTTCCAATAATGCAACATACAGTATCTCTAATAAGGAATGCGGCCTCCAACCACAACCCTACATGCGACTCCCTAAAGGTTATGCCCGTTCTCATCTCGAACGGTCTATCTAGGTAAACTCCAAACCAGTTAGTTTGATCTGTAAAGGCAATGAACAAGCCTATAAACAAATGCTTAGAAAAATCATCTGCTCACGGCAGTGCCGAATAAAATTATCTGACGGCTGCAAGAGTAAGTAAACAGAAAGCCAAAGACCTGAGGGTGTTAGGGAGATTGCTTTAGATTCGGTATACCTCTTGGAACAGCATACTTGGTGTTGTGAAAAATATAACATGCCTTATTTAACACTTCCATTGCCATCTTTAACCTCTGATATTCTGTTCTGGCTTACTCCATGCGATTTTGACAAAAAAATGCCCTCCACAAAGATGATGAATATAAGTTTTACTATGTTGGTAGAAATTGGTTATGTTGTTCCTAAAAGGATTTCTGGTAAATTATTAAGTTTTGGAGATAACATAGCAAGCAAAGCCATGACTGTGTCACTAGCTGACTCAAGAACAGAAACAATGTCAATTCCAGTGCTATATTTGGTTTTGTCATAGGGAACAGGGTTCACCTCGTGCTAAATCTGTTTTGACACAGTAAGCAAAGGAGCATGTAGATCACCACTAACTTCCTTTGTAATTTCGCAGAGATTGGAAGCTTTCTTTATGAAGACATCCATACTTGAAATTCCTGTACTACCATAAAATCTTCACCATAGGATTCTGAGACCTTTGCCATAGGCAATTTTCAGCTTAACATGCAACCATCATAACTTTGCAAAGTCTGGTAAAGCTCTACTGAATTCCACACTCTCAACCTGTCCAAGGCTAAAAGTTCACATAGGCTTATGAATGACACACCATGACGACTTTCGTCTGATCTGGTCCCTGATGCTGCTGCCTAAGACCTGGGAGACACAAATTTGGATCTACAACCAACGTGACATCTGGCATCCGCAGCATGCAAGTCACTAATAGCTCTTGCAACGTTTAGCCTTACTTCAGCAGCCTAGCCAACCCCTCCTCCTCTCATAAGCCTCAACAATGGAGTCCTTGAAACTATTACCATCTTTGCCTTTTTCCCGCAGTCGTCGGAGGTAAGCCAACCTCCAACGATCAGAGGCACTGCATAATATTCATTGCCTCTGGATATCAAATTTCTTCCAACAGATAACCTAGTTCTCTTAGGGGGATCTCAGGCAATTTATCTGGTTTCTCTTCCCTTTTGAGATGCCGCTCTATATGAAGGGAGGAAGTATATGTTGTCACACAACTTTTGTGACACTTCCGAATATTATTTGGATTTCCATTTATCATTTGCTCTAATTGTAGGTGAAGACCATCACAATATATCTTGTTGCACTGTATAACTGTCTGTATCCTCTGGAGACTTGAAGTGATCAGCCATTCTGATATAGAATCACACTGAAATTTCTGTGAAAAGTAACACTTTTCCTCAGCCATCATGATTAACGCTGTGATTAGATCTACATACCTGAAAAAGAAATGCTAAATAAAATTTGGGTTTCACACTGACACTCCAAATGAAATTGTTATTGATGATGCCTATACATTCAAGTATGGAAAAGTAGTTATAAAAGGATAATTATAAATACCCCTCCATCCATAAAGGTAGTTACAATGGGATAATTATAAATACCCCACCATCTGTGTGTGTATAGAAAAAGGTAGTTATAATTGGATCATTATAAATACCCCTCCATCCACATTATAGCATTAACAACAAAGTTTGTAATAATTTGCATGCTAACCATTTATGCCTATGTTATTTATCATATACCACAAAAATTCAAAGATTCATGTGAAATATGACCTTGGCAATATCATAAATCACTTCTATGACCCTAGGTGTCACAGAACCCATGCCATGCAATTTTAGATAATTGGTGGCCATCTTGGATGCCATTTTAATTTGTAAACTAGAGACCCTGAGCTTTCCAACAGTACCAAGAACAGAACTATAGACCACTTTTCCAGGTTAACCCCCGTGGCACCCAGACTAGTAGCTATGATCCGTGGTAAGGTGGAGGGTGAGTGGAAGGCTCTTATTACCTTGTGTAAAGGGTGCGCACCTGCGATAGCTTCAGACGAGCACAAGTCATACACAGTCTAGATCGAGCTAATGAAGTGGAACGGTCAATAAACGATGGTTTTCCGTTTGGCATATATCACACATTTGATTCTTTAATTCGACTTCTCAGTGAAATATGTGGTTGAACTGTGTCATAAGAGCCAGTATTTTATCTATCTATCTATTGCCAGACGCCTTAATCCCGCACGGGGTGGCCACAAACAAATCGCCTCCATGTCACTCTGTCCCCTGCCATTTCACTACCACGCTCCCAACTCACACCTCCCTCTCTCATATACCTTTCCACTCCATCCCTCCATCTCATCCTCAGCCTCCCCCTCCCTCTCGCCCCCTCCACCTCACTCACATACACTCTCCTCGTCAGTCTTTCACTCTCCATCCTCTCCACATGCCCAAACCACCTTAACGTGCTTCTCCTAACGCTTCCCATCACATCCTCAACCACACCACAACGCTCCTTCACTTCCTCATTTGTTAGTCTGTCTCTCCATGTGACTCCACATGCTCCTCTCAAATAACTCATTTCCACTGCTCTCACTCTTGACTTCTGTCCTTCCAACAGGGTCCAAGCTTCACTTCCATATGTCAGAGTTGGTATCACAATACTGTCATGTAACAACTTTTTCACTTCCATGCTCTTCTCCCTGTTTCTTATCACTGCTTTCAACGAACCAGCAACCTTCCTTCCCTG
>JAGKTI010008976.1:0-17915 GCA_018397915.1 Birgus latro
GACTAGAAAGTTTATAATACTTCAAGAGACATCACCTTTTTACTCTACGCGAGGTTTCTGTCCACAATGAGCTGGCCTGCATTATCATTTGACAGATGTATGTGGCCACAGACTGTGTCTTGATAGTAATTAAACAAAAGTGTATGTATTGGATACATAGTGTGTATCGGGTGTTGATGGTACTCACACAAAAGTCTGTGTATTGGATACATAGTGTGTATCAGACGCAAATAGACCATCCAGCTTCGTCCTTGGAATCTTCTGTCAAATTAAGAAGAGAGGACGAGAGTGTTAGTGTGTGTGCGCACGCACACACCTGCTAAGTCACGAGTGATGACGTCATCGGAAGGTTCCTGTGGTATGCAACCGGGAGCCTTGGCAGTTCACGTCGTGAGGCCGGTGAGTGTGGTTTGCCTAGTTCCTACAATAACCGTTATATTCCCACCTACGTAGCAACGACATTTCTTTAGAGAAATTACATAGTTATGTCCTGTACATACATAGAATTCACTGATCTGTATCGTGGATCTTACAGGAAATCGATACGTCCAATAGTTATCGAGTAAATTGACAACAAAGATAGAATACTCTTCCTCGCCTGCAAGTGAGATAAAAACTCTCTCTTTCTCTGCCTCACCCACATCTACATATTTTTGCTCGTTAGGTGTTATTATCTTTTTTTTCTCAAAGAGTACATGTAAAATATCATAAGCTTTTTGACAGTGCTCTCAGAAACTCGAGTCTTTTTGCTAGGTACTTATACTGAAGCTGAACTTTCTTCCATCTCATATGTATACAGTAAAACCTCGATATAACGGACTTCAGTAGACCGGAATTCGCTTTTATCGGACTCGAGAAGCTACCGGACTAAATTCCTATATATTGGAAAAAGTCCAATATAGCCAGAAAGCAGTCCGGACTGCCTGACAACTTCAGCTATGTTCACCACAATAAGACAAGTAAAACATGTTTTTCAGTGCACAGTACAGTATTATTATACCATTTGATTAATGTAGTGAAGGTATAACACAGTACAATACTGCAGTGGTGGTGAAAACCACTGATGCAATCCGGACTAATGTCTAATATATCTGGATTAGCAGGAGTAAGTCTGGATGTCGCTTTTATCGGAAAATCGCATATTTCAGACTGGCCTGAGCCCCAATTAGTCTGTTATAGTGAGGTCTTACTGTATATGTAAAAAGCAATACTTATTTGTGTAAAAAATATAGCAAAAGGTCAATGTACAAATCAACAAAATTTGGATAACTCCCTTCCTTCAGAGGTGTTGAGCTGCTGGCAGGACCTTGAAGGGTTTGAAGATGAGTTATGTAGTGTGTGTGTGTGTGTGTGTGTGTGTGTGTGTGTGTGTGTGTGTGTGTGGCGTATTTGTTCTCTCATCCTTGCACTACGTTTGCCTAACACATGCAATGCACACAATAGATTTCTCCACGAACATTCACTGCATGACGTACGTACATATATGGCGCCGTGTAATGTATTACTTGTCTCTGATCCTTGTGCTAGGTTTGTGTTAAGTCAGTCAATGCATACAATATTTCTGGGTGAACACTTGCTGCACTATTTTATATGTATATTTCACACTAAACCATATGCAATATAGCATTGTCAGAGATTGGTACAATACCTTTTCTCTGAAGTCTTTGTATGGCGTATTTGTTGTCTCTGATCCTTGCGCTAAGTCAGTCAATGCACGCAATATTTCTCGCCGACCACTCGCTGCACTATTTTATACGTATATTTCTCACTAAACTACATGCAATATAAAATACTATCACATGATTCCATCCCAACCTCCTCTCTTACACCCTTCCTGACTCTATGGCATATGTGACTGCCTTTTCCCTTAGCAACTATAGCATATCTGTATGGTGTACATAGTACCTGCTATGGTAGGTCAGTTATTTCACTAATCCAGGCACTATATGTTTCACAAATATAAGGACTGGCTTCACTATAAAGATAAAATACTCATATCGTTTACGGGAAAGGTGGAAACCCGCTGTAAAAAACAAGACTCCTGCTTCTAGACCTAATGGCTGATAACAGGCCCCAGTGCTTTACAAACAATATACAGTATCTGTGTTCCATAGACACAATCACTTCACAGTATAGTAAAAAACACTGTACAATCACAATATTTCGATAATGGCTTCTGCCTCGGGTGGGAGGGGGAAAATGGCGGATTTAAAGGGACAACACATGTGGCGCAACCCTACCACCTGGCTACTTGTGAGGTACTGAGGTTTATTGCTACAGAGAGACTCAGAGGAGCTGCTACAGTGTTGCCAAGGTCTTACCTCGGAAGAGAGATGCGCCCACTAGAATGCACCAGAATTTCACGCAGTTCGACCAAAAACTTAATTTTTGGCATTTTTTCTTCGGCTTTTTCACGCGATTTGCGTCATTGTGTGTCGTTGTGCACAACCACAAGGAACGCAGTTCCTGTCAATGTGCCAAAAGGGTTAACTTATACCTTTCCTTCTTGCTGGAATTTTGTTCCCATTCAGCCTGTTCCAAAGAATGTTGACCATTCCCAACCCTCTAACTATTGCCCAATTGTTTTAACATCCTTTGTCTCAAAAGTTTTTGAGCGTATTCTGAACAGAAAAATTTTAAAGCATCTTTCCTATCACGACCTTCTTTCTGATCATCAGTATGGGTTCCGTCAGGGACGTTTCACTGGCAATCTTCTCGCCTACCTTTCTTACTCCTGGTCATCCTCCTTTCGGGACTTTGGCAAAAGCTTTGCCATTGCACTTGACATCTTAAAGGCTTTTGATCGAGTCTGTCTATCTATCTATCTATTGCCAGATGCCATAATCCCGTAAGGGGTGGCCACTTGACTTGTTGTTTGATCTGTGGGGAGGGGCACTAACCTTCCACCAACCCACTTCTTGACACGTAGGGAGCACGTATGGTTTGGTTATATGGTTACCACCCAGCATTGTAAATGGTTTCTTGGCTTACAGGAAACCATTTGGCTTGTCACTCAATGTAAAGCCACCTGTAGAGGATAGAAAAGCAATAAGAAGCGACAGGAAAGATGGGAGAAATAGGAAGCGAGGAGGGCAGGCACAGGAAAGAATGATAAAGGCTAAGGAAGAAGTAGGCAGCACTACATCAAGTGAGTGGATGATGGTCACCACCACCTACCACTAATCGAGTCTGTCATAAATTTTAAATTTCCAAACTGCCCTTCTGTGGTTTCTATCCTTCTATCTGTGCCATCATCTCTAGCTTCCTTTCTGGCCATTCTATAGCTGCTGTTGTAGACGCCCACCGTTCTTCTCCTAGATCTATCAACAGTGGTAGATCTATCAACAGTGGTGTTCCTCAGGGCTCTGTCCTATCACCAACTCTCTTCATTTTATTCATTAGTGACCTAAGCTGTACATCTGACCCTATCCACTCATACACTGATAATTCCACCCATCACCTTTCCATTCGGTTCCCGCAATTTCCATCTCAGAATTTACTTCAACAACAAGGGATGAAGCTATGGCACACCTAATATCTGACTTGGCTCATATCTCTGACTGGGGTAAAAGTAATCCTGTTGTTTTTAATGCATCAGAGACTCAGTTCCTACACTATCAACCCGACAAAATCTTCTGCAGGAGTACCCACTAATGTTTGATAATATTCAGCTCAATCCTGCATCATCCTTAAACATACTCAGGGTTTCATTCTCTCAGGATTTATCTCGGAAAGATCATATTACATCTCTTGTAAAATCAGCTTCCAAGAGATTAGGTGTGCTAAGTCAACTCCATACTTTCTTTACTCCTGCACAGTTTTTGACGTCATACACGGGTTTTATTCAACTATGTCTAGAGTACATCACTCGTGTGGGGAGGCTTCCCGCATACAGCTCTTCTCAATAGGATGGAGTCAAAGGCTTTTAGTCTTATTAATTCTCCTCCTCTTACTGGCGTCCTTCAACCTCTGTCTCTTCGTCGCACTGTTGCATCTTTAACTCTTTTCTATCGCTGCTTCAGTTGTCACTGCTCTTCTAAACTATCTGCTTGCATCCCTTCACCTCTACGACAGGCATGTAGCACTCATCTAGCAACAAATTCTCATTCCTTTTCTCTCGAACTCTCTGATGGAAGAGTTAACCATTACTCCTATCCTTCATTTATGCAACAGGTCAACTCTGGAACTGTCACCCTCTGTCTGTATTTCCTGCTTCCTATGATTTCCAGTCTTTCAAATGCAATGTGTCCAGGCATCTCGAAATGAACAGATCTTGAATTTGGCTCTCTGTTGTATCGTCTTTTATTTTATTTTTTTTTTAAGGAACGGTCTGCAGACTCCTTGCCTTCGCTTCCTTCTTCCTTGTATTAAAAAAAAAAAAAAATCACACAAACTACCACCACCATTACCCTGATATGCACCACACCTTCAACCCCTGACACCTCACCCCCTCCACATTCCTCAAACCCTATGCCAGACACCACACCCCACCGTCTCCCACAGACCTCCACCTCCTTCACCCCCACCATGACCCCGACACTCACCGCGCCTCTGCTCCCTGACACCTCACCCCCTCCACATTCCTCGGACCCCAAGCCAGACACCACACGCCACCCTCTCCCAGAGACCATCACCACCTCCATCCTCACAACCACCCTCTGACACCTCACCCCATCCACATTCTTCAGACCCTACACCAGACATCACATGCCACCCTATCCCACGGAACACCACCACCTACGCCCCAGCGTCCACCACACCTGACCGCCCCACAGAGAACACCCCCCCCCTTTCACCCCCACACACCCCGAACTGCCATCACCTCTAAAACTGTCTCAGCCACACTAGGCTACCTAACGACATGGCATGCTCTGATGCGTTCACACATTCCAGGCACCAGGTCAAGTACAGCAGTACTGTACATCGTAGAGTTTGAGGATAAAGTAATGTAAATACCTCGTATGTCATGAAATATGATTTATCTAGACTTAATCTCTATACATATTCTGTATATCATTACTGACCATATGTATAATTTTTTTGGTAATATGCATTATCTAGATTTAAGCTCTGTATCTATACATATCCCGGCTGATCAAATGTATAACTTTTTGTAGTATGCATTATGTAGATTTTAGCTGTATCTCAATATATATATACAGTGGATCCCCGGCATACGAAAGGGATATGGACCGAAAAAAGCTTTTGAAAAGTGAAATTTTGTATGTCGGAGATATTTTCCCCCATTGAAATACACATAAAAAGGGGGGGTGTTCCAGGACCCCCTTGAACCCCCCACCTAAACTTTACCCCTCCTATTTTGAAGTAAATAATAAATAATAATAATAATAATAATAATAATAATAATAATAATAATAATAACTGTACAAGTACCCGTGTCTCTGACCGCCTTGGAGAGAGTTCCAACATACTTGACCTTTTCCTAACAACTAATCCTTCTGCTTACACTGTTAATCTTTTCTCTCCGTTGGGCTCCTCCGATCATAACCTTATTACCTTAACCTGTCCTATCACACCGGTACAGCCTGTGGACCCTCCAAAGAAACGCCGCCTGTGGCACTTTGGAGCTGCAGATTGGGAGGCCCTCAGGCAGTACTTCTTTGATTTTCCTTGGAATGATTATTGCTTCCATGGCTGGGAGCCGTCTGAGTGTGCCTTTCGCATTACGGAGGTTATTCTCTCGGGCATGGAAGCATACATTCCTTTCTCACATCCTCTGACTAATGCAAGAAAGCCTTGGTTTAATCATGCTTGTTCTAAGGCTGTCCGCAACAAGGAGAGGGCCTTTAAAAGGTACCGGATCCAACCCACCCGGATCGTGCTAAGTCTGTTCTTCGCTCTGCTAAAGATAATTTCATCCGTGGTAAATGTTCCCAACTCTCCAACTCGAATTCTTCACGCTTCTTTTGGCACCTTGCCAAAAACCTTTCTAACAACTTAACCTCATCATCCTTCCCTCCTCTTTTCTACTCTGATGGCTCTGTAGCTATTTCTTCTACTGATAAAGCAGATCTCTTCGCTCAGACTTTCTCCTCCAATTCTACCGTAGATGATTCCGGTGCTGTTCCTCCATCACTTCCTCCCTCTGACTGCCTCATGACTGGCATTAAAATTTCTTCAGCTGATGTATTTTCTGCCATCACTGGCCTCAGTATTAACAAGACATATGAGCCTGATGGAGTCCCTCCTGTTGCCCTCAAAAACTGTGCTTCTGTGCTTACACCCTGCCTTGGTAAACTCTTTCGCCTTTGTCTCTCAACTTGTAGTTTTCCTTCTTGCTGGAAGTTTGCTCTCATTCAGCCAGTTCCAAAGAAGGGTGACCATTCCCAACCCTCTAACTATCGTCCAATTTCTTTAACATCCTGTTTCTCAAAAGTTTTCGAATCAGTTCTTAACAGAAAAATTTTAAAGCATCTTTCCTGTCACAACCTTCTTTCAGATCGTCAGTATGGGTTCCATCAGGGACGCTCCACTGGCGATCTTCTCTCCTACCTTTCAGACTCTTGGTCATCCTCCTTACGGGACTTTGGCGAAAGCTTTGCCATTGCACTTGACATCTCAAAGGCTTTCGATCGAGTCTGGCATAAATCATTGATTTCCAAACTGCCCTCCTACGGTTTCTATCCTTCTATCTGTGCCTTCATCTCTAGCTTCCTTTCTGGTCGTTCTACAGCTGTTGTTGTAGACGGCCATCGTTCTTCTCCTAGACCTATCAACAGTGGTGTTCCTCAGGGCTCTGTCCTATCACCAACTCTCTTCCTTTTATTCATCAATGACCTTCTAAGCTGAAGCTGTACATCTAACCCTATCCACTCATATGCTGATGATTCCACCCTTCACCTTTCCATTCGATTTCCGCAACGTCCACCTCAGCAGTTACTTCAGCAAACAAGGGATGAGGCTATGGCACACCTAATGTCTGACTTGGCCCGTATCTCTGATTGGAGTAGAAATAATCTTGTTATTTTTAATACATCAAAATCTCAGTTCTTACACTTAACCCGACAAAATCTTCCTCAGGATTACCAACTAATGTTTAAAAATGTCCAGCTCAGTCCTGCAACATCCTTGAACATGCTTGGGGTTTCATTCTCTCGGGATTTGTCTTGGAAAGAACATATTACATCTCTTGTGAAATCTGCTTCCAAGAGATTAGGTGTGCTAAGCTGACTCCGAAGTTTCTTTACTCCTGCACAGATGTTGACCTTGTACACGGGTTTTATTCGCCCGTGTATGGAGTACAACCCTCATGTGTGGGGAGGCTCCCCACATGCAGCTCTTCTCAATAGGGTGGAGTCTCATTAACTCTCCCCCTCTTACTGGCTCCCTTCAACCTTTGTCTCTTCGTCGCACTGTTGCTTCTTTATCTCTCTTCTATCGCTACTTCAATGGTCACTGTTCCTCTGAACTGTCTGCTTGCATCCCTCCACCTCTACGATGGGCACGTAGTACCCTTCTAGCAACAAACTCTCACCCCTTTTCTGTCCAACTCTCTAATGCAAGAGTTAACCGTTACTCCCAGTCGTTCATTTATGCAACTGGTCAACTCTGGAACTGTCTTCCTCTGTCTGTATTCCCTACTTCCTACGATCTCCAGTCTTTCAAACGCAGTGTATCCAGGCATCTCGAAATGAATGGATCTTGAATTTGGCTCTCTTTTGTATTGTTTTTACTTTTTCTGGGAAAAAAAAAAAGAAAAAAAAAGTAATACCTGTAGATGTAGAGAATGAGGTGGCCATTTTCTTGTACATCTCGTTTTCCATGGTCACAGTCCCAGCGATGGAAGCTGCAAGGCCTAAGGCCCTGTTCATACGAGGCGTTTTTAAACGCGGCGTCTACCGCCAGGCAAACGCGGCGGTTGTACACACGCCTCACGCGTCCATCCCCAAGCACATGTTTCTTGAAACGCTCAACGAACGCGCGGTAGGAAGGGAAATGTCGGATCGCGTGTTTGGACCAGCGGTTGAGAAAAATACTCAGTAGCGTGTGTACAATCCAATTCACTACCATTGTCTTTGCTAATGCGCGTTAAGAAATGCGCGTTTGAAAACGCCTCGTGTGAACAGGGCCTAAAGCACACCCAACCTCTGAGACTCCCTCCCCCTCCTTGTGACGTAATTTCCAATTTCCTCTCCACAGTTAGAATTTGGTGCTGCTTCTTCTTTGCAGAGGATTCCCCTGATGCTGGAGATGATGCAGGGCACATGGGAGGCATGTCTAAACAGTACGAAAATGTGTAGAGCTGCGAAAATATCCTCACCTGCAGGGAAAATTCGCCGTGAAGTCAATTCGCCGTCAGACAATTCCCCGTCAAAACATGGACGATTCCATCATTCTATAAATATACTTAATATTAATTAATACTGTAATAACTAATTTCATGGGAAACTATCAAGGTCTGTGTTTATTGAATAGCATAGGTTTGGTTATTAGTTTATAATTTGCACTTGTAGTCAATAATTAACTTGTTTCTGTCTCACTGTATAGCTGTCTTCAGTAATTTTTATTGTAATTTTTGGATGCAGTAGGTTGAGATTTATTGATTTGCTGAGAATGTAGACGTAATATGAAGATTATTCATATAATTTTAGAGTATGTCGATCGTTCACTCGAGGTTATTAGGCATTTATAAAAATGCCAATGTCTCATATGTAGCCTTATGTTAACCAGCCCCGTCCCGGCAGATTCTTAACCAATTACCTCCCCCAGTCCTGGCAGATTTTCGATTGTTTGGGCTAAAACCTCCACTTTTTATGAGAAACATCAAAAATTCATAGAGAAATCGCTCACATGACCTTTCAAATTCTTCTGCAGGTAAGAATACCCTCACATTCGCTGTTTTCTATGGGCCTTGGCTCCAGAGAAAATGAGATCTGTGGGAGGGTAACTTCCAAACCACTTATAATATTTATTTATTTGGTACGAATTTATATGTAGTACAAGAGTATATTGGTTTTCACACAGTAATATAGACAATATAAGCGTTGTTTCACTCACCAAACACATCATCATAGCGCACCCTTTTTGGCAACATTACCTGTTCATCATTTCTGAGTGTTTCTTCCTCTAATGCTACATAAACTCTGTCCTCCACATTATCATTGATTGTAGAATCACTCTGTACTTGAATTTCATACCGTGGCGCGACGTGTCTTTACTGGCCAGGTCTCTGGTAACGGGTGAGTTGCCTAGACAATGGCATGCGGGGCATACGTCACCTGATTCATGTTTCAATATATTTATATATTTTTTTGTTAATACCAACTACAGTCGAGCCTCGATGCTACGAACCCCAAATCAACGGATTTCGGAAGCAACGGACAATATCTGCTGGCAGAGAATTACTCCAGACACCAGTCATTTGTTTTATTTCATTACTGGCACACTCACAATCAATAATTTCTGCTCAGGGGTGCCCGCTTTGTACCACTGTATACCCAGGGAAGACGGGAGGGGGTGACGAAACAAGCTACCCCAGCTCCCTACCCTCCCCCACACCCCTACCCCACAAACTCCCCACTCGTTTATTCTTAACTGGCAGTTACATCTCAAGCTAACCCCATACATTACACTTATAGTCACATTACTAATACACAAACAAAACACTAGGACATGTAAAAAGTATATAATATAACTGCGAATGCTGCAACAAGAAGTTAATTGATTATAACGTTGAGAATAAAAAACGTTAACAACGGCCGTACCAGGCCTCATGCATCAGGTGCTTGCGTGCGTACGTGTCTGTGTGTTTGGGTGTCTATGCCTGTGTGTGTGTGTGTGTGTGTTTATGTTTGTTGTTTGTGTGTGTGTGTTTATGTTTGTTGTTTGGGTGTGTGTGCATGTTTTTGTTGTTTGTGTATTTACTTAATCGTATTTACCTAATTGTGATATACAGGAAATGAGCTATGCTCGTGGGGTCCCATCTCTGTTTCTCAATAAGTCAAATTTTGCCTTAAACTCATTTAAGTTTTTAGACTGGACGATCTCTTTGCCCAGGCTATTCCACAGGTCTATGCATAAACTATATTTCTTGATGTCCTTCAAGCAGCATGGCTTCTTTAGTTTCATTCCGTGTCCTCTTGTTGCTCTCTCATCCCACACAAACAGATTTTCTCTGTCAATTTTTTCTAATCCTATCATGGTCCTGAACAGTGCAGTCATGTCCCCCCTCTCTCTCCTTTCCTCTAAGGATGGCAAATCCAGTCTTTCTAGCCTCTCACTGTATGATAGATCTGCCAGACTGGGGACCATCTTAGTTGCTGTTCTTTGTATTCTCTCAATCTTGTTTATATCTTCCTTTTTGTGTGGGGACCACACTACTGCTGCATCATTCTAATTTGGGGCGGATCATGGCTACTATCAATTTTTTCATCATCTCCTCATCCATGTAATGAAATGCCACTCTTATATTGGTCAAGAGTTTATATGTCTCTCTCACTATCTTATTTATGTGCTTTTCAGGTGACAAACTATCCTGGACCAGCACTCCCAAATCTTTCTCTTCTCTCGCTTTTCTAATTGGTTCATTACCCATCAAATAATTCAATGATGGCCTCTTGGTACTTTTACCCATTTCTAATATTTTACATTTTTTTGCATTGAATTTCATTTCCTACACCCGACTCCAATCATGTATCCTATCCAGATCCTCCTGTAGCATTTTACAGTCCTCTTCAACCTCTACCTTTCTCAAGATCTTTGCATCATCAGCAAACAGGCTTGCGTAGCTGTTCACTCCATCTACCATATCATTTACGTAAATCAAGAACATTACTGGTGCCAACACCGAGCCCTGTGGGTCACCACTTGTTACTTCAATCCATCCAGATGTCCTATCCTTTATTACTGTTCTCATTTGTCTGTCACTCAAGAAGTCTCTCATCCATTCCAGGAGTCTTCCCTTCAGTCCTCCTATATGCTCTAATTTCCATAACAGTCTCTTGTGGGGCACCTTGTCGAAGGCTTTCTCCATTGTAATTACACACAATCCACCCAACCGTCTCTCTCCTGCAGCACGTCAATCGCCCTTGAGTAAAAGCTCAACAAGTTGGTAACACATGACCTTCCACTTCTGAATCCAAACTGACTTTCAGTGAAAATATTCATCTCTTCCAGGTATTTTATCCATCTATCTTTCAGGATTCTCTCACACAATTTTGCAACCATGCTGGTTAGGGACACTGGCCTATAATTCAGGGGTTCTTCCTTGTTTCCTCCCTTATAGATTGGCACCACATTTGCCCTCTTCCATTCCCGAGGCACTTTCCCCTCTTCCAAGGAGCACACAATTAAATTGTGAATCTTATCCGCCAGTTGTTCTCTGCATTCCTTCAGTACCCAATTAGAGATTCCATCTGGCCCTGGGGCTTTCCTTACATCTTGAGTTCCCAGTAATTTATACACTTCCTGCACTTCCACTTTTATATCTTTTATCACTACATTTCTAATCACTCCCTCTCCTTCCACAAACTCTCCTTCCTTAGTGAAAACCGATTGGAAACATTTGTTCATTACTTCAGCTTGCATTACTGCATCCTTGTAGACCTCTCCTTCTACTTTCAGTTTGGTGATTCCTTCTCTTTGCTTCAATTTGCCATTAACAAATCTATAAAACAATTTGGGTTCATCCTTACATTTGTCAATCATACCTTTTTCAAAGTTCCTTTCTTCCTCTCTACGTATTCTTGTATATTCATTTCTAGTTCTTTTATATTCTTCCTTTGCTCTGGTATTACCTCTCTTTCTCCATTTGTTCCATGCCATGTCCCTCTCTTTTTTCGCTGTCATACACCTTGTATTAAACCACACCTTTTTCCTGTTTTCTTTCCCACTTACTCTTGGCACATATTTTTCCACTCCCAAATTGTAGAGGTCTAAAAAGATATCCCACTTCCTCTGTATCTCTCTTGTTTCTCTGAATTTTCTCCAGTCCGCATTTTCAAAAAATTTTCTCAATTCTGTAAAATTTGTTTTCCCAAAGTTGTATCTTCCTTGCCTATAAAGCTCATCTCTTGGCACCATGTTCCCTGTTATCATCTGGAACTCAGTGACCACATGATCACTTTTTCCTATAGGACACAGATAATTTAAAGATTCAATTACATCAGGTTCTTTGGATAGTAGCAAATCTAATCTTGCTGGTGTGTCATCACCTCTGAATCGTGTCTCTTCTTTAACCCACTGCGTCATTACATTATTCATTGCTATATTTAACAATTTAGTGCCCCACGAATCTTCGCTGCCTCCTGAGTCCCATTCCTCCCAGTTCACCTCTTTACAATTAAACTCACCCATTAGGATTATATTGTTGCTTCCCTCGATCACTTTCTGTAGATAACTAACCATGTCTGACAACATCTCCTGGTATTCATCGTCATTCCATGCTCTCGTCTTAGGGGGAACATATACCACTGCCATATCTCTCTTACCATTCTCCCCAGTTTCTAATTTCATATTTATCGCTTCGACCCTGCCCTCTGCCATTTCCACAGTATCTACATTTATAGTGTCCTTCACTGCTATCATCACTCCTCCCCCCATTTTTTCTTTTCTGTCTCTTCTCCATAATTTGTATTTCCCACCTCCCATATGAATATCAATATCTTCTTTCAATTTAGTCTCTACAAAGCACATAACATCAGGTTCGTGTACCCTCATAAAATCATTGACATCTAACCTTGCCGATATTAGTCCAGCAATGTTTGTGTACGCCACTTTCAAACGTTTTTCATCATTTTTTAAACTCCCGTCTCGCCTTCCCTCCGTCGGTACCACTTTCTCAATTTCTGGTCCATAACTCTCCAATAGAACTCTGTCTTCTCTTTCTCCGTTCACTGTTCTTTTTTTTATCTTTGCTTCCTTTACTAACTCCTTTAATTTAGCTTTTTCCTCTTCATTTGCAGCTCTCCTAATCCAAACATTTTTAAACCCCTCTTTATCTGACAATTTCCACGTTCTGCTTATGATTTCATTCACTATTACTTGAGACTTGAACTTTACTTTCAAAGGCCTTGCCCCACCATCCTCGTACTTTTCTAACCTGAACACTTCTTCAATCTCTCCTTGGGCTTCATTGTTTCCCTCCATAACCACTGATATTATTTCTTTAGCCTTGCTCAGTTCCTCTCTCTCTCTTTCAGATCTTACTGTCATTCGTTTTCCTTTTATTCCTGAGATTATCACACATTTTTTCTTGTCTGCTACATCCCTGACCAAAGATTCTCTACTTCTTAGTACTCTAACCACTTCCTTCTCCACTTTTTCCTTACTTTGTTGTTCTGTGATCTCTCAAATTTACATTTCCTTCCTCCTGTATTTTCTTCCACCTCTTATGTTGCTCTTTGATTTCCTGAATATGCTCATCTTGCCTCCTCGATTTTGATTCGTACTCATCTAGTTTACTTTTTATTCTGTCCCTTTCTTCTTCCAACCTCTTATTCTCTCTCTTGAGCTGTTTTATTTCATTAGATGAGGACTCGTTACTCACCTTTAATTCTGTGACTTCTTTTTCTTGTTCCTCACTACGTGTGTTAACTTTTTCCAATTTACTCTGTAGGACTTTGATCTCTCTCTCCTGCTCTAAGGTCCGTTCCTGTAACTCTCTAATTACTTCCCATACCTTCTTTAATTCCTGGACATTCCTCTCCGCCGTTTTCTCTATTCCTGCTACTCTTGTTTGTTGCAGCTTATCACTTCCTTTACTAACATTTTCTTCGGAGAAGCCCACAAATTCCCCCTCGCCAGTTGTAAACAATCTTCCGTCTCTCTCCGCCATGATACAACCATATGGAAACGCTTTTTCACTGTCTTATATTTTTAGGGCCGAAACCTGCGTTTTTTTTTTTATTTTTACTAATATCCGACGGGACCACCACTCACGCATTCAACCACATAACCACAATAGGTTGTCTCCTTTTCGCTGCTGGTTCAGCGATTATTTCTCTCGATCCAGGAGCAGCTCAGACCCCGACTCTCTCCGACTCTCTCCACGACCCGTGTGTGTGTGTGTGTGTTCTTACCTAATTGTATCTTTACAGGAATGAGAAGCTCGTACTGTCCTGTGTCTTAAATCATTTTCATCATACATCTCCTTAAATTTATGAATTGTTTTTGGCACACACCATTTCATTCGGTAGTGCATTCCACTGGTCAATTGCCCTATTTGGGATACTAAATTTCCTGACGTCTTTATCACCTCTTTTTATGCAGTTTTTTGCAGTGTCCTCTTCCTGATGCGTCCCCATAGGTTATATATTAATTTATGTCTATTTTCTCCTTCCCTGATATGCATTTATATAGCATAATCATGTCTCTTTTCCTTTTCTCCTGTAGTGTGTGTGTGTGTGTGTGCGTGCATGTTCTTGTTTGTTTGTGTGTGTGTGTGTGTGTGTGTGTGTGTGTGTGTGTGTATGTTCTTGTTTGTTTGTGTGTGTGTGTGTGTATCCAAATGATGATGATGATTTAGATTTGCCTCCCCATTGGAAGGACACAGGCAAAAACAAAAGCCCGTCAGAGAAAAGCTGTACAAAGATTTAGGGTTACAGGTTAACGTGGGGGAGGGTAGGTAGCCACAACCCCCAAAATCACAGAGGCAGGTGCCCGAGCAATAGTTTCTGCAGCCAAACGATAGTCGTCATCCCTGAGAAGCTGCTCACCAAGGCCATGGCGAAGACAATATGTTGCAGGACAGTCAAGAATATAATGTAAAAGAGTTACTGCACTAATGCTGAAGCAGTGAGGGCACGGCTCCGGGTTTCCACCAGGCATCTGGTTGTAGCATGGATATCCCAGACGCAACCGGCGAAGCTTGACAAGAAGGTGATTGGGTGTGCCGGTGGGTACATCAACAGGTGTATAGGTTGTAGCAATGGCATACCAGGTGGCAGAGCGAGAGCCTTCGTATACCTGGAATTGATGATCTTCCCGGGAAAGACGGTAGACAGCGTCAGTTACTTGTCGCAAGATCCGAGATAAACCAGGTCGTAACGGAAAGGTGATGATAGGGAGAGTGCAGGCGAGGTGAGCAGCAGCATCAGCACGCTCATTGCCCATAATTCCAACATGTCCAGGAATCCAGTGTAGATAAAGTTCAGCTCCCCGGCCAGCGATGGTAGTTGCAACAGCCAGGATGGAGGTAAGTAGGAACCTGTTGTCTGTGAAATTGAGCTGCTGCAGGCCATGTATAGAAGAGAGGGAGTCTGTATGTATAATGATGCGCCGATGGAAGTGGCGATCGGCATGGTGAAGAGCACATAGGATAGCAACAAGCTCAGTTTGGTAGGCTGAAGCGCCAGAGGTGACACGCCAGGACTCAACCCACTTGTCACAAATAAAAGCAGTGCCTGCAGTCCCATCAGCACCCACAGACCCAACCGTATAATAGACGGCAACATCAGGAGTGTAGAGAGCCGCCATACGACGCAATCCATCCTGTTGAAGAAGAGCAGCAAGAGAGGCCCTTCGGTTTGCTACAGTAGGCTCAACACTCCTAATCACAGGAGGAAGCCAGGGTGGTGCTGGAGCATAGGCAGGGTCAGGCAAATCAGGACCACCCCTGACGGCATCAGCGACATCAAGTCTGCGAACTGCGTTGGCGGCAAGGAGAATCCAATCACCTCCAGGGCGTGGATTCGGGGGCTGATCAAGTGTTCGCCGGAGGAGAACAGAGACAGGAAGGTGGGGCCGGTGCCTGCATAGCTTAGCAGCGACAGCTGCTGTTTGTGCCCAAATGCGATGTTGCAGAGATGGGAAGCCGCTCTCAGCCCGAAGATTAACAAGACGCGTCCATGGTGGTGCCCCAAGCATCACACGTAGGGCAGTATTTTGTACCACTTCCAGGGAACGATGAAGCGACTCTGAGATCCCAGTGAGACATACAGCCCCATAATCCACAAGGGATCGGATGGCGTGGGTGTAAAAGGTACACAGGACGCTGTATGAGGCACCCATATTGCGGCTAGAAAGGGCTTTGAGGGCAGAGATGCAAGTAGCCGCCCGTTCCCGTATATACCTCACATGGCTGGCAAACTTTAGATGGCTGTCGAACCAGACGCCTAGGTACTGGTGACATCATACAAAGGCAAGGCATTGACCCCCAAGGAGGAGGGGACGGTCTGGGTGGCGAATACCGAAAGGTAGGCATTTGGTCTTGTTAAAGTTGATTTTTAGATCAAGTTCGCAACATTTGTTATGAAGGTGGGCGAGTGCAGTTGGTGCCTGGGTATAGCAGTTTCGCCCGGAGAAGACCAATGCTAAGTCATCTGCATAGGACAGTAGAGAAATCCCTTGACCATAGTCAACAGTGAGCAGTTCCTCTATCAACACATTAAATAAAAGAGGACTGAGAACACTTCCCTGGGGTGTGCCATTGACGTGTGGATAAGGGGGGGATATTTTGCCCTGGAATCACTTACAAGCAACTCGGTCGAGGAAGAAGTCCCTCACCCATGAGAGGAGGCGACCACCCATGCCCTTGGCTGCGAGAGCTGCCAGTACTGCATCCGGGTTGGCAAGTTCAAACGCCTTCTCGAGATCGAGGAAGACAGCCATGCCACGACCACTCCTCAGTTCGCCAAGAAAGGAGGCCAAACAGTGCTGAGCACTCCTGCCAGGGAGGTAAGCGAAGAGCCGTGGATGGAGCGGTCCCAACCTCCAGGCAAGACGAGAGAGGATTAGCCTCTCAGCAGTCTTGGCAATACAGCTGAGGAGAGATATCGGCCTCATAGAGTCCGGGTTGCGTGGCTTAGGGATGGGGTGAATAATGGCTGTCTTCCACGATCCCGGGAGACGCCCTTCAAGCCACGAGTGATTAAACAGATCCAGGATACGAGCCTTCCCTCCTTGGCTGGTGCGAGCCAAGAGGGAGTAGACAAGGCCATCAGGGCCTGGAGCCGTATCCTTTCTGCCGTTTAACACTCGATCCAGCTCGCCAACAGTGAATAGGTGGTCTGCAACGTCAGGTCAAGAGCAAGCTGCCTCAACCAAGGCCCTACGGGGGCCTGCAAGACGAGTTTCAGATCACCGATAGACTGTGGGAGGCTAGCGGGGGCAGTACGGGCAGCAAAATGAGCAGCAAGACGAAGTGCCTCGCCAGGAGGGTCAGGATGTGAAGGTGTTCTTGCCGGTCGGGGGGAGTAAACGGACTTAATCCGCGCCCACATCTCACCAAATGTGGAGTGGGAATCTAGTGACCTGCACCACCTCATCCAAGCCTTGTCCCGAATGCGGCGCTTTTCCTGCGAGACGTGTCGCTCCACTGCAGCCAAGTATTTCCTGGTCAGAGAAGAAGGCCGCCGACGGTAGGTCTTGTGGGCCGAGTTCAGCCGATGGTTAAGCTCTTGGACCCGCTCGTTGTAGAACCAGTGGTCCTTGACGAAAACCGTGGGGCGCTTAGTGAGGGGAATACTGGCTGCAGCGGCGCGACGTAAGGCATGGGCAGCCTTCTCAGCATGGTCCTCAAGGGAATGCGAGGGAACAACAGTTTCCATAGCGACCTCCACAGCCCGCGCATACTCTGGCCAGGGTGCGCGCCGTAAGTCCCAGTGGGGAGGAGGCGGCGGTGGGGGAGGTGGAAGAGGAGCCGCCTGCAATTCCATCACCACAGCGAAGTGATCACTGGTGAGGAATGAGTGCAGGGACCACGTCGACACACTAGCAAGAGATGCAGAGGCAATGGAAAGGTCGAGCCTGCCGCCTTTGACATGCGTGGGCTCGGACAAGTTGTTTAGTAAGGAGATCCCCGCAGTTTCCTCGAGGGCCACGGTAACATGTCGTCCTGCCTCATTCGCCGGAAGGGGCGAGGAGAGGATGGGGTGGTGAGCATTAAAGTCTCCCCCAATGACTGTGGGCACAGCAGCAGCGTGATTTAGAAGCTCCCCAATGTCTAGGGTCCCACC
>JAGKTI010008977.1:0-32179 GCA_018397915.1 Birgus latro
GGCCTGTGGTGGTGTAGGGCTCTATCAAGGCTGTATCTAAGGCCTGTGGTGGTGTAGGGCTCTATCAAGGCTGTATCTAAGGCCTGTGGTGCTGAAGGGCTCTATCAAGGCTATACCTAAGGCCTGTGGTGGTGAAAGGCACTATTAAGGCTGTATCTAAGGCCCATGGTAGTGTAGGGTTCTCTCAAGGCTGTATCTAAGGCCTGTAGTACTCAAGGGCTGTATCAAGCTCCTGTATAACTGGTTTTATCTGATGGAACTGGGTCAGTCTCACTAGCTTTAATAACTGGAAGCAGTGGTTGTGTGAAATCTGAACTTATGAGGTAGAAATGAGTCTCCTTGCTTGCTAGTCACATTTACCCACCAGTCTGACTACACCTGGCCATCAACTGAGCTAAACCGAGGCCATGGGTCCTGGTTAACCAAAAACAGACTAATAACACCGATAAAAGCCTGTCCTAAGCTGAATAAAAGTAGTACAGAGATGGCAGGAATAAAATGAAAAAGATGTAAGCAGGTCAGTATTCTTTTTGGTTGCAGAGGCTCCCTAACACCTCTTCCTCAGTGATTTATTTTTGGATACGGCTGGTTAATAACCTTTTGTATGTTATGCATGGTATGGGCATATTGGAAGGATTTATGTAACACAGAAGGGACAGTTAGGTGTAATAAGCAAAATAAATTGCCTGGGAAATGGTGTTAGGGAGCCTCCTTACCCAACAAGAATACAAGCCACAAAGTCATTGGGTTAAAACTTAATATTAAAACAAAAACAGTTAGGCTCTTACCTGTGTGTCACTTCAACACAGCATAAGCATGGGCTGAAATGTGAGCACATATTACAGTACACAGTAACCCCTTAACAACATAAATAACAATAATACTGCAATAATAATAATGCCATTCAATTTAAACAAAACAATGAATGGCTATTGAATTTATGCATGAATCAATGATGGTATAGTTGTTAAGGTGTTACATACACTATACAAAGAGTTACACTTCTCCAACACTCAGTCCTCATTATAACACAGGGATAGGTTCAAATATATCATACCTTTGTGCATGGAACTGAATAGATATTGTAAATTAAGAGAAAACTGAAAAAAATACTATAACTTTGTGAATGTCACTGATTAGATTTTGAAAATTTTGGAAATACTGGTCAAAATATTGTAACTTTGTGCATATAACTGATTAGATATTGTAAATTTGGGGAAGAAGGGAAGGGCCAGAGGTGGGTGGGGGAAGGGAGAGGGGTGGAGGTGGATGGGGGAAGGGGGAGGGGTAGAGGTGGATAGGAGGAGGGGGAGGGATGGAGCTGGATGGGAGGAGGGGGAAGGGTGGAGGTAGATGGGGGAAGGAGAGGGATGGAGGTGGATGGGGGAAGGGGGAGAGGGGAGAGAGGGGGAAGGTTGTGGGTAAAAATGATATGACTTTATCCACAAAACTGTTACTGTAAATATTGAATGTCACGGATATGGTAAAATGTGTAAGAAAAATATCAGAAACTTTCCCATATACTGTATCTGGCAGGCTGATTTTTAAGCAACTGTCAAATAGGCTTCACAGGCAGCAATGGATTTTGAAAAGGCAATATTTCTCAAAGTTAATGTGGGCTTAATGGCAGAAAAAGTATATAATAAAGTTAGAAAGGGCTTAATTAATGAATATCTATTGCTCAATTGCAGAAAAAGTAAATTATAAAGATAGGGATGGCTTAATTAATGCACTGTACCATACATCTACCTAAAAATATGTTTTATAATGAGGACTTAATTTATCTATCTATCTAACTGTAGCCAGATGTCTTGAAGTAGATATGTGTCCACGGAGGGTAGATATGATGGGATGGTGCTTGATGCAGCCGAGACGCTGATCTGGCCAACCTTCGTATTTATCACCTGAAAAGATAAAAGGAAATGTTAGCCAGAAATAACGTGTCTATCTATCTATTCATCTACCTATAGCCAGAAGTCATAATCCCATATGGGGTTGGCCATTTGTCATAATCCCATAAGGGGTTGGCCATTTGTCTTGAGTTAGTTGTTTTACAGGGAGGGGCACTAACCCTCTGCCAACCCACTTGTTGACATGTAGGGAACATGTTTGGGTTTGTTGCATGGTTACCACTGTAAATGTTTCCTGGCTTACAAGAAACAATACAATATCAGTAAACATTACAGCTATTATTATTATTATTGATATCATTATTATTATTATTATCATAAGAGAGTGTACTGAGATGGTTTGGTCATGTGGAGAGAATGGATGACAACAGAGTGGTGAAAAAGGTATACCTGAATGAATCTGAAGGAGGTAGGAAGCAAGGCTGACCAAGAAGGTGGAGGGATATGGCGGATGAGTGCATGAGGAGGAGAGGTATGGAAGTTCGTGAGGCTCAGGGACTGACAAGAAACCGAGCTGGATGGATGAATTTTGTGCGAAGAACCTCATAACCAAAGATTTGGCACCTCTTTTAAACGTGACAGGGCTCAGATTAACTCTATCAGATTGGTATATGTGAAGCTACAGAACATGGTGAAATTTTCTTTGGCCTATCTGATGGAACCAGGATTCCGTGGGCTTGAATGATGAGTGAATGGAAATGTGGCCCATTGAACTGGGCAAACTTAGGCTGTCTGGACTCCTTACCCTGCCCTAGGGTGGGAAAGGAGGTCAATGGTGATGATGATGATATTATTATTATTGTTATGGGTGGGAATGATGTGTGGACTGGTGTAATAACAGGTGGAGTCAGGATTGAAGGGGCTTGAATGGTGAATAAAAGAGAAGTGTGGTGCATTTCACTGGTTATGAGATGGATTAGTTCTCCCACTATCATATTCTTTCCTTTTTCTGGCTTGATGATGATGATGATGAAGTTCACAGCAAGTCTTTGTTATTACAGTGTGTTTGATCTAACCTAACAAAATCCCTAACCCCCTGGCAGCTCAGATGATGGCCAGGTGTAGTCAGAATGGAGGGATGATTTGATTAGCACCAAGGAGACCCATTACTACTTCACAAGAATTTCATGGACCCTTGAATTAGTATTCAAGTTATGAGTGGCTCAGTTGTGTGGGGTGGTAATAAACCATGTACAATCACCTATAGCATATGTTTGGGGATACCTTCATACGGTGGCACCAACATAACCCAGTAGCTATTATATACATGTTTCTCAGCTTCGTCCCTACCCTTGAATAGGAGGATGGCGGACTGCAGGAGAAGGAAAACTTAAGCCTGCAGTCCACTGGGGTCACACTCATATGTAGCCTAAGTAGGGCCACACCTTCAGAAACAACAATGACTATAACACCAATAGCAACATCTATCTATCTACTGCCAGCCACCTTAATCAAGTAAGGGGTGGCCACAAACAAACTGCCTCCATGTCGCCTGGTCTCCCGCTATTTCGCTGCCCAGCCCCAGCTCACACACCCCTCTCTCATATACTTCTCCACTTCATCCCTCCATCTCATCCTCAGCCTCCTCCTCCTCCCCCTCCCTCATTCACATATACTCTCCTCATCAGTCTCTCGCTCTCCATTCTCTCCATATGGCCAAACCACCTTGATGTGTTTCTCCTAACACTTCCTATCACATCCACACCACAATGCTCCTTCACTTCCTTATTTGTCAGTCTGTCACTCCATGTGACTATACATGCTCCTCTCAAATAACTCATTTCCACTGCTCTCACTCTTGACTTCTGTCCCTCCAACAAGGTCCAAGCTACACTTCCATATGTTTGAGTTGGTATCACAATACTGTCATACAGTAACTTTTTTACTTCCATGCTCACTTCCCTGTTTCTTATCACTGCTTTCGAAAAACCAGCAACCTTTCTTCCTTGTTGTACTCTTTCAAGCACTTCACTCTCTAAACTTCCATCCTTACTCATTACACTACACAAGTACTTAAACACACTCACATTTTCCATTTCCTCCTCATCCAACCTCACTGTACATTCACTTACTTCATTTCTCTCGAAGACCATAACTTTACTCTTTCCTACATTCACCTATACTCTTTCCTACATTCACCTATAGATTTTGTTTCTTACACTCCAAGCCTTAGAGTTCCCCTTTGTCTTCACTTAACAACACAGTATCATCTGCAAACAACAGTACAGGGAGTTTCTACACACTGCCCACTCTCATTAGGGCACTGCCCTACCTTGTATCTCTTTTATAACCCCAACCATATACAGACTGAACAACTATGGAGACATGACACATCCCTATTTCAATCTAACCTTCATATAGAAAAATTCATTCAGTTCACTGTCCACACACACTGCAGCCTTAGCACCCTCATACATACAGTACTCTTCAGGGCCTTCAGCAACTTCCCACTTACTCCATGTATTCTTAATACTTTCCACAGTCCTTGTCTATCCACCCTGTCAAATGCTTTCCCCAAATCCATGAAGGCTGCATACAACTTCTTTCCCTTCCCTAGAAACTTTTCCACTAAAGACCTAAGAATGAATATCTGATCTACACAACCTCTTCCCTTCCTAAAACCTCTCTGTTCTTATCTAACTACTTCCTCTGTTGTTTCCCAAACTCTGTCAATAAGTATCCTACCATATACTTTTCCTATTACACTAAGAAAAAAGTTTCATAACATTATCAAGTATTTTTACTTTTGTCAATACATTCCTTTTACTGTAACTTGGCCTAAAATTGCAGTTTCCTTCTTGTATTGTAAGCAAACAATATATTTACCCCAGAACATGATCTAGTCACAAAGAAGTGCCATTGAAAAATGTGGTGCTGCAGCACTGTTCTTCCCTGTCACTGATCTACGTGATGTAAGCTGCAAAATTTTTAAAATCTGGGCCAAGTTATGATGAAAGGACTATACCAGACATTTTACTACACCTCTGACATGAGGGGGATAATGTAGGCAGTATCAAACACTTCTTGCTGGAAAATCTCTCCTAACCTGTATACAATTATCTGGAGGTGGATGGATGATGGAGAGAGGCTTCATGTGGTGGCACCAATTTAGGTCAAGGTGTCACTGCCTAGTTATACAATTTTCATCTAAACCTGGCCCAGATTTTTGTCCTTTCACAACATATTTAACATAGCTCAGTGGCAGGAGAAGATAGTGTTATGGCTCTATATCCACTCCATAGCACTTTTTCATTACTAGCATCATATTCTAGTGCCAATCTACTTTTACAGCTCAGCATTAAAGATAGGGAGATGGTAATTTTAGGGCAAGTTAGAGTAAACAGGGTACAGTACAGAAATTAACGTGTCTCACCTTCCATGTGCATGTAAGGTTGAGGTAAACTTGTGACAACTGCGGCTTTCATTATACCTTCCACTCTCACCTAACAGCACTGCTCCGCTACTGCTGGGCCTGGTGACTATCTCTTGCTTGTAGTCTATACCACCACACACTCTCCTGGAAAGCAAAATGCAGGATTTAATATTCTGCTCTGAAATGCTGTTTATCATCATCATCATCTTTGTCATCATCATCATCGTCATCATCATCATCATCATTGTCATTGCCACTATTATCATCATTATCACTGTCATTGGCATCTTAGTCATTAACATCATAATTATCACCATCATCAACATCACTATCATTATTACCACCACCACTGCTGTCATCATCATTATCTTTGCCATCATCACCACCACCACCACCACCGTCCAGTCCTCTTCTCACTTACTGATGGGGTGAATTATGAGGTTGGAATGAGCCTCCTTGGTTACCAGACAAATTTATCCTTCAGTCAGTGAGCTATAAGGCAGGAATAGTCTCCCTGGCTGCTAGGCACTCTGTCAGCTGAAGGAAAAACGTATGGGGTAAAAGATTTCTAACAGGTTTCAGCTCAGTTTATGACCAACTGTAGTCAGGTTAGTGGGTTGACTAGTAACCAAAGAGACTGATTCCTACCCATTACCCCTTCCAGCTCAGTGCATGGCCAACTGTAGTCAGATTAGAGGGTTGATCTGACTAGTAACCAAGGAGACTCATTCCTAACTCATAACAAAGATCTGTAACCCCTTTCAATTAAGTTTATGGCCAAGTGTAGTCAGACTGGAGGGTTAATTAGACTTGTAACCAAGAAGATTCATTCCTACCTTAAACCTCCACCAAATTCCAATCATCCACAATTACATACAGTATTCTGGCTGCGGGACTGGCCAGTTCTCTTACATGAAAACATCCTGATTATATTTATTAATGATCCGTACGAGAAATTAACAGAGTAGGTGTTTAATCTTTCAGCGAGATATATCTGAATCACTTATTAAATTGGCAAAAATCAATGTCTATCTATCTATCTATCCATACAGGTACTGTATAGCTATATACGGTACTTTCATCCTAGAAGGGGTAACCACAAATGCATTGCCTCCACATTGCACTGTCCTCTGCCATTTTGCTGCAGTCCCCCCACCTCAAACACCCCTCTCTCTCATATACCTCTCCACTCCATCCCTCCATCTCATCCTTGGTCTTTCTCTCCCTTTCCCATCCTCCATCTCCCTCACATACACTCTCCGAATTGGTCTATCACACACCATGAATATAGTGTCCGAAAAACTGACCACTACAGTGCTCACCTTGCCAGTACCTTAATGCCAAGTCCTGTCCGCCATCAGGCTGTCCACGCATCTCAATTAATCTTGACTGCAACAATTTCAGCAGCCATCACCACCATCCTGAAAAAATAAATACAGTACATTAGACTACATAATACAACTGAAGGCTGAGGGGGGTAGTTTGGTGTTACTTGACAGAAAATACTGTAATCATAACATATTGTATCGTTTATAAATGCTCCAACATGCTTGAATGCTTCAGCCTTGATCATCTAATGTCTCTCCACACCGCTCAACCTCTGGCAGCCTCCCTATTCAGTGCCTTATCCTTGAGTTCACACTCGATGACCTAGTCCCAGGTCTTTTTTCGGTCTGCCTCTCAAAACCCTACTCCCATGTTCACATTTCTGACAGTCTGCATTCATTTGTCATCCCCCATCCTCTCCACATGCCCAGACCATTTTACACTAACCTGTCCCATAATTCTGCCATTCTGCTGGTTATTTCCGATCCTTGTTACTGCACTTCTTCATGACTAGTACAGTATTACTATAATCTGTTACGACACTTAATGAGTAGCTACAACAGCAAATTCAAACACTAAAAATGTAAACTATACCCATTTTACATTAACTTGGTCCATAAGTTTGCCCTTTTGTAGCTTATTTCACATTCTAGTTACAGCACTGCTTCACGACTAGTACAGTACAGTATTACTACAGTCTCTTGTTACAACTCAGCAACCATGATGGGGGAAGGACAATTTAGGATAGGTTGGAGTATTAAAAAAAAAAAAAAAGTAGGAAACACATGTACTGCCACCCACTGTGTCCCAGTTAACTGACACTGTTTGTTATAGCCGATGGAAGTTCGGTGGCCTTCGTAAAGTCTGTTAAATCTGATACCCACTCTATCGAGGTACGTTAAATCAAGGAGTTATTATAAACATTAAATGTCATGAATATTACAAGCGCAATTTGCTTTGGTTTATTACCTCACGCTATAGGTATATGAGAGAGGGGGTTGTAAGTTGGGGGGAGGGCAGCAAAATGGCAGGGGACAGGGCAACATGGAGGCAATTTGTTTGTGGTCACCCTTAATGGCATTAACGAGTCTGGCTTTAGATAGACAGATAGATAGATAGATAAGTAGACTGACAGATAGAAATATACATTCTATACTCCTTTCATCTTAACTTGGTCCATATTTTTGTCTTCTTGAGCTAATTTTATGTCTCAGATCCAGAAAAAAAAAAAAAAGTCTAACTCAAAACGTAATTGAAAAAACCATGAAACTATAACAAACAAACAAAAACTTTTTTTAAAAAAGTGAAATTATAACCCCCCAAAATAGCCTAACTAAAAAAAAATGAAATTACAACCCCACCAAAACTGACTAACTCAAAAGATGTAAAAAAAAAAAAGTGAATTTAAAACCCCACAAAAATAGTCTAAAAAAAGGGTGAAATTAAAACTCAACAGATGGCAGATGAATACAGGGCCAAAGTAGAGGAGGAGTTGGATTCAGTGAATTGGGATGAAATGGATCTGGACAGCCTGTGGAATGCATATCAGGATTGCTTAGTTAGGAATGCTAAAGCAGTGTGTGAAGTGGCAAGAGTAACAACAAAGAGGAAAGGTACAGCATGGTGGGATGAAGAGGTTAGGAGGGTAGAGGAGGAAAAGAGGAAGAAGTGGCTCGAGCTGTTACAGTATAGCAGTTAAATGGAAATAAGAAATTAATATATTGAGAACATGAGGCACGTAAAGAGTCTAGTGAACAGGAAAAAAGAGAAGGTAAATGATGATCTAGGAAGAAAAATGAATGCAAATTAATCTGAAAATAGGAAGTTATTCTGGAGAGAGGCACAGAAATGTAGAAGTGACGGTAGAAAGAAATGGGAAAGTGTGAAGGATGTAAGTTTTAGATTATTAACCCATGGGGATGATGTAAGGACCAAAGGGATTGAATATTTTGAAAGCCTGATGAATGGGGATAGGAAGAGCAAAGTGACTGTAAACATGACTGATTTTGGGGGGGTGCAGAGAAGGAATGCAGTGCCAGGAAACGTGACACTCACTAAGGTGAAGAACGCAGTGACGCAGCTAAAAAATGGGAGAGCAGCTGGGGTTGATGAGGTGTATGCACACATGATTAAGTGTAGTGGAGAGTGTGGAATGAGCTTGTTGGAGATACGTAAGAAGGCATGGATGAGTGAAACTGTGCCAGTGTACCCCTGTACAAAAATAAAGGTGAGAGAACTGAGTGCAAGAATTATCATGGCATAAGTTTACTAAGTGTTGCAGGGAAGGTATAGCTATGGAAGAATTATAATAGAGAAAGTAAGAGATATCAGCAGTCCTGGTAAGTGATGAACAGGGTGGTTTTAGGAGTGGCAGAGGATGTGTAGATCAAATACTGTATTTGCTGTAAGACAGATGGTGGAGAAGGCTTGTGAGAAGGACTATCCAGTGCTCATGGCATTTATGGATCTGGAAAAAACATACAACAAAGCAGACACAGATAGATTGTGGAAGGTTTTGAATATGTATGGGGTAGATGGTAAGCTGCTAGGTGCCGTCGAGTTTTATGATGGTGGTGATGCATGTGTAAGGGTTAATGGGCATCTAAGTGAATGTTTCAAGATCGGTGTGGGCGTGCGACAAGGTTGTGTGATGTTTCCATGGTTGTTCAATATATAGCCTATATGGATGGAGTGATGAGAGAAGTAAAATCACGAGTAATGGAGAGAGGGATGATGAATGGTGATGGATGGAATATCTCAAATTTGTCGTAAGCTGATGATGCAGTGCTACTTGCAAATACAGGACAAAAGCTTGGTAGACTAGTGCAGTGTTTTGTTGATGTCTGTGAGCGTCGTGCCTTGAGAGTAAATGTAAAAAAGAATAAAGTAATGGTTATCGAGAGAGAGGGTGACTCCCAGTTTGATGTTACAGTGAATGGAGAGAGACTGGAACTGGTGAGCATTCAAAGACTTGGGTACAGTGATAAAAACAGAGAGGAAAATGTGCAAAAGATATGGAAAGTAGAGTGACACAAGGAAGAAAAGTAGCTGGTGCAATGAAGGCCTTGATAAGAAACAGACGCTTGAGTGTTGCAGCTGTGCACGGCTTACATACGGATGTGAGACTATGGTGTGGCGTGAAAATGAAAAGTCAAGAGTACGAGAAGTGGAGATGGGACTGCTGAGGAATATATGTGGAGTACTGAGAGTGGATGGGATACGAAATAACTAATGTGATTAGTGAAAAATGTGGAGTGAGGAAGTCTGTGGACACCAGAATCAAAGAGTGTACTGAGATGGTATGGTCATGTGGAGAGAATGGATAACAGTAGTGTAGTGAAAAAGGTATCGTATATCGAAGCATATTTGAAGGAGGAAGGAGGCAAGGTAGGCCAAGGAGAGGGTGGAGGGATATGGTGAATGTGTGTCTGAGAAACAGAGGTATGGAAGTCGGTGAGGCTTGGGGACCGACAGGAGACCGAGCTGGCAGGATGAATTTTGTGAGAAGCGCATGATCAGGGGTATGGCACCTCTTTCTAACAAGACAGCATTCGGACTGACTCTCGGATACATTTATGTGACGCTACAGAATGTGGTGAATGTTTCTGGTGTATCAGATAGAGCCAGGATTCCGAAAGCTTGAACTGGGCAAACTTAGGAGGCTGTCTGGACGTTGCTACTCCTCACCCTGCCCTAGGGTAGGAAAGGAGGTCCAGATGATGTTGATGATGATGATAACCCAACAAAAACAGCATAACCCCAAAATTAAAAAAGTGAAATTAAAACTCCCCAAACAGCCTAACATAAAATATATAAAAAAGGTGAAATTAAACCCCCCAAAATTGCCTAACTCAAAATATATTCTGGAAAACCATGAAATTATAATCTCCCAAAATTTATTCCAATAAATCATTCCTAACCTAGTCTAAAAACCACAAAATACATTTACATTCTTTTAACTGATAAGTCTTAAAGTAGGAGTGAGTCTCCTTGGTTACTAGTCAAACTTATCCTAAAATCTAACTATGCTTGGCCATCATCTGAGCTCCAAGACAAGTAAATATCAGGTAGGAATGAATCTCCTTGGTTACTAGTCAAATTTATCCATGAATCTAACTATGCTTGGTCCTCACCTGAGGTACAAGAGGTAGGAATGAGTCACCTTGGTTACTAGTCAAACAGCCTAAAATATAATTATCCTTGGCCTTCACCTAAGCTACAAGACTAATACATATAAGGCAGGAATGAGCCTCCATGGTTACTAGCCATACATCCTAGAATATAATTATGACAGCACTAATATTTATAAGGTAGGAATGAGCCTCCATGGTTACTAGTCAAACATCCTAGAATCTATGCTTGGCAACCGAGCTGAAGCCAATATTTATAAGGTAGGAATGAGTCTCCTTGGTTGCTAGTCAAACATCCAAAAATCTAACTACTCTTGGCCATCATCTGAGCAAAATGGGGTTATGGCTCCCCGTCAAAAGAAATCGCAAATAAATAAACAGGGAAGACATAATGGCCAACCCGTACACAAAAAAATAATCCCTAATTTTTTATCCTACTGTGTATATTTCCCCAATTTAACACTGCTAATAAAACCACAACCATATACTTACTCAAAATTCCAATAGGTAGCACTCAAAACTCCAAAATCTATTGGGAAAAAGCCCCACATTTAAAAAATAATGACCAGCATCCTCCCTCCCCCGTGATCTTTGTCATCTGGGTATGTTTTTCTTTATTCGACATGCTTTCCCCAAAAGTGGTATAGAATTTTATATTTTCATGTTATATATTAATACTGAGAGCATGAAAAGTAAAAAATATATGTGCTTAAGGTAGCAAGAGGAAATTTTATTTCTTAGGAGAGGATTTCTTGGTTTGGTTGCCATTTTGTCAGGGGAACAACTCGAAGCGTAATATAAAAAAAATATTCTTGATTTTAAGAACACTTTTTTTTTTACTATCACAGATTAATTCGCATTAAAAAAAGGGAGAATTTTTACTATATTTAGCCTAAGTTACGCGTAAATCATTTAAATTACTGAATGAGAGATAACTTTGAATAAAATTACGTGAGTGTGCCCTATTTACATTTGCTTTTTCTTTTACATAAAATTAAGAGAAAATGTAGTTTTCTTTTTAAAGGATGAGATTTTGATCACTTTCCGTTTGCACCTCAGCGGCAGAAGATAATGCAACATCCTTCCCTTAGCACTTTTTCGTGATTAGCAAAATATTGTAGGCTTAATAGCTTGCCACAGCTCTTCACGAAAAGGGGGACCAAGACAGGGACAAACCTGGGATGAGTGGGAGGGGGGGGGGGGGGGTACCACACAACATGTCCAAACATTAATTCAGACAAAATGTTAAATATGGGGAGGGGAGCCAAGAGTTTGCCTGGGGACCCGGGCTGATGTAGACATGAACATTGTGAAAAAAGGGGGGAGCTGCCCCCTTCAATTGCAAAATAACAAAGGTGCTGCACCCTCTTCCCCACAGATAAAAAGAGAGGGGCTGGGTGCCCCCAACCCTTACAAAATAAAAAGTGGGATTGCCCCATCCCTCACAAAATAAAAAGAGAGACTGCCCATTTACCCCAAGATAAGGGGGCTATGACCCCCTATCCCCCAGTAAAAACAATGGCAGGCTGAGATCCTCAGTCTCCCTTTCCCCAGAAGGGGGCCACTCACCCTCTTTCCCCCAAAATAGAGGAGTTGTCCATCCTCTCTCTCAGACAAAAAAGGGGGCCATCCCCTCCCTCACCCAAATACAGAGAGCCTTATTAACCAACCCCAAAAGGGGTTTGGCCCCCATTCCCTACCAATCAATGCAGGAAGGCTCCCACTTCCCCTCCCTCAAAAGGGGATTAAAAAGGGCTTAAAGAATCCCCCGAGCTAGACCTTACAATATCATATAGCCCCGCTAGGTAACAGGAGGGCGCTACCCCTCCCGGCACGGGTCTCGGGCGCGGCTCGAACTCACGACCCCCCAGTCCCGAGCTTGATGCTCTACCTCTGAGCCACCGTGCCCCCTCCCCCAAAAGGGGGGGTTGACCCATTTTCTCCACCCCAAATGATCGGGGCTCCCCCTTAATAAACGTGGCTACCCTCCCTTCCTCTCGCAAAACAAGGGGGCTGCCTTCACCTTTCCCCAGGTTAGGGGGGCTCACCTTTCCCCAGGTAAGGGGCTCACCTTTCCCCAGGTTAGGGGGGCTCACCTTTCCCCAGGTAAGGGCTCACCTTTCCCCAGGTAGGGGGGGCTGCCTTCATCTGTCCCCAAGTAAAGGGGGCTGCCTTCACCTTTCCCCAGGTAAGGGGGGCTGCCTGCACCTTTCCCCAGGTAAGAGGGGGCTGTCTGCACCTTTTCCCAGGTAAGAAGGGCTGCTTCCCTTTCCCACCCCTGAAAGGGGTTGCCACCTTTCCCTTATTAATAGAGGGACTAGTTCACCTTACCACAAGTAGAGGTGTGCCTGCCACCCCTTCCTTCCACCATACATAACCTGTTGCCCTCTACTTCCTTTCTAAAACGGCTGTTCTGCCAACGTATTACACCCTAAAAAAAAATTGTGCTTCCCTCCCACCCCCACACGAACTGTGGCGTCTAGTTGGTGGTATGATGGTATACTGTATACGCCTTAATATGCACCCCTGTCCCGTGTTGGTGGTATGATGATACATATACGCCTTAATATGCACCCCTGTCCCGTGTTGGTGGTATGATGATACATATATGCCTTAATATGCACCCCTGTCTCCTGAAGGTAGGATAGTAGACTGCAGGAGAAAGGCAGTTTAAGTCTAGTCCACTGGGTACATGTTTCAGAGAAGCCTGGGGTTGTAACTGCTACTACTATTATTACTACTTCTTCTACTACCACAACTACTACTACTACTACTGCAACCACTACTACCACTGCTACTGTTACTACTATAACAGACTCAGGTGTGCTCATGTTAATTACATACTAAAAGCTGTACAGGTAAAAAGCGGTGGAGCTAATGAAGACAGGTTTCTGAGTTATTTAGGAGGCCAGTACTTCAATATAAAGGTTTTTTGCTGATTTACTCACTTGTTATGCTCAGATGATTGTGCTCAGAGATGGAGTATGTGAGACTTACTAGGAAAGTGTATATAGCTGAGGAGGAGGGGAGGAGGAGGAACGGGAGACCTAGGATGAGGTGGGGTGATAAGGTGGAGACGTATATGAAAGGGGTGTGTGAGTTGGAGAAAGGGCAGCTTGTCAGCGGAGGACAGGGTGATACTGAGGCGGTAGATGTGTTTCAGTAGGTGTATATTTTGGCCATAGAGAGATACGTTACTCATTCAAAGCGGAGTAGGTTTCAGACTTAAAGGACAGTAAACACACATACACATACACACAGAACCACTTATACACAGGTCAGATGAACTCTGAGTGTGACATCCACAGACTTGCACAGACATGTAAATCTTAAAGAATGAATAGCCGATATTAAGCTAGGTTGGGTTAGTTTAAGCAGGGTTGGGTTGGATTAGGTCATGTTTGGTTGGGCTGGGTTGGATTAGGTATAGATGGATTAGGTTAGACTGGTTTAGAATAGGTCAGTTTAGATATGTTTAGGTTGGGTTATATTAGGTTAGGTCAGGCTGGGTTAGGCTGGGTTGGATTAGGTAATTTTAGGCTTGGCTGGGTTGGGTTAGGTTAGGTATGGTTAGGTTAAGTAAGACTGGATGAGATTAGGTCACTTTAGATTGGGTTAGGCTGCATCTGGTTCAGCGGTCAGGTTGGGTTGGAGTAATTTTGGTTAGGTATGAGGACGTTAGGTGAGATTATGTGAAGTTAGATACAGTTAGACTGGGCTAGGTGACACACACACATACACACACACACACACAAGGATGGGTGGACAGTATTAATTTAGATTTCAAGAAAGTATTTGGCAGAGTACCATACCAAAGAATTTTATGGAAACTGTACCATCAAGGAAGAATTCAAGGAAGTTTGTACTGTTGGATGCAAGATTTTCTCAGAAGGGAAATGAGAACAGTATTAAGGGGAAATTACTCATCATGGAGGGAAGTGTGTGACTAGCGGAGTTCCACAGCCCTCAGTGCTGGCACCAATTATGTTTTTAGTGTATATAAATGACACAGACTGTAACACTGGCAATGGAAGCTATCTAAATATGTTTGTGGATGATGCAAAAATACAAAGGAAAATTCCTAACACAGATTCTTGCAAAGAGCTACAAGAAGAATTAAATAAGTTTCATGAATGGAGCAATACATGGCAAATGGAATTTAATGTGGACAAGTGCCATGTAATTAAGTTTGGTAAAAGTGAGAAAAGACCAGATTGGAAATATAAGTTAGAAAGATCGACCCTACACATATCAGAAAGGAAGAAGGACCTAGGAATGATTATCAATAACAGACTATCTCCAGCTGACCACAACAGTGAGAAGGTATATAACATATATACACTGCTTGCTAATATGAGAAAAGCATTCACATACTGTATATAAATGAAGATATGCTGAGAAAGATAATAACAACATTCATCAGACCAACCCTGGAGTATGCATCAGTAGTCTGGAATCATCATCTCAAAAAACACACAGATAAGATTGAAAAAGTACAAAGGGCAGATACAAGATGGGTACCAAACTTAACTGGTGGACAGCCCACCACGGGCTCATATGCCTAAGCTGCAGAGGTGAACACAACAGCTAAGAAGTGCTTCATGGTGTCTGCCCCCACCTTTATCTTTTTTCATGAATGCAGTCCCATCCACTCACTTGATGTAGTGCTGCCTATTTGTTCCTTAGCCTTTATCATTCCTTTTCTGTGCCTACCCTCCTCTCTTCCTATTTCTCCCATTTTTCCTGTCATTTCTTATTACTTTTCTTTCCTTTACAGGTGGCTTTACATTGAGTGACAAGCCAAATGGTTTCCTGTTAGCCAAGAAACACTTACAATGCTGGGTGGTAACCATGTAACCAAACCATACGTGCCCCCTGCGTGTCAACAATTGGGATGGTGGAAGGTTAGTCCCCCTCCCTGTAAAACAAATAACTCAAAGTCAAATGGCCACCCCTTGCAGGATTGTGGCATCTGGCAATAGGTAGATAGAAAGATAGTCCCCGTATCATTACTGCTTCACTCAGATGATAAGTTCTATCTATTTTTCCTACCTTTATATAATTACGAGCAAGTGAGCGCAATGAACAAAGTGAGAAAGCATAGCAAAGTGATGTTTACGTTCAGCTGAGAAATGACACAACTCAGCCCGGCCCGACACAACAAGGCCCGACCACAATGGTTTTCAGAGGCAAATAACCTTTCTACACTGTGAGATGGAGAAGAGATTCTTTCAACACGTAGTAGATGTATTTATTAAATTTTGTTTCTAGCCATATATTTACTCATGAGACAAAAGAAACCCCTTGGAATCACAGCTTTCCAAGTGAATGTACTGATGGCTTCAACTGACATGCTTCTTTATGAAATCGAATATAAAAAGATTTCCTGTTTTAACACTGTTTTCTTGCATGAATTCTAACAGTTAAATATTGGATATTATGCATATAATTTTATATAAACGTGCTCACAATGCGCATTTTACTGGTTATATTTAACTTAAGAAACTTTCCAAATTTAAGGTATTACATCTATTTATCTATCTATCTACCAATAGGCAGATGCCATAATCCAGTAAGTGGTGGCCATTTGTCTCTGTTAGCTGTTTTACAGGGAGGGACACTAACCCTCCGTCAGCCCACTTGTTGACACGTAGGGAACTCGTACAGGTTGGTTATATGGTTACCACCCAGCGTTGTAAATGGTTTCTTGGATTACAGGAAACCATTAGGCTTCTCATTCAATGAAAAGTCACTTGAAAAGGAAAGAAGAGTACTAAAAAGTGACAGGAAAGATGGGAGAAATAGGAAGAAAGGAAGGCAGGCACAGAAAAAGAATGATAAAGGTGAAGGAAAAGGTAGGCAGCACTACATCAAGAGAGTGGATGATGGTTGCTGCCAACTACCACATACAGCTTTCAATAAACCTCTCATTACAAAAGATCATTCCCAAGTTGGAAAAACACTTCAGAGATGGCAAGAATAAACTGAAAAAGATGTCACTGAACTGAAAGGATAAATGTGAAGGCCCCTGTAAGTGAGGGAGGGAAGGGGTGGCTTGGTACGTGTAGACCTTTTCCAGCCCCATCTTGGTCCAAGGTTTGCTTGCGCACCTCTCCCCTCCCTCACCCACGTGAGTGGGTGGATCTGTCCCTGTATGGTCAACAGGCTGGTAAATTAACTCCATTCTATATCCTATCCAGTACATATTTGTCCATAAAACAGGTGCACCAGTGATCTTATATCCACTCAGAGTATCCCTCACTAGCTGTTGGTGGGGGACATCTTCAAGTGATGGTACCAATATAACTGGGCTGTGGAGCTGCCTGGTTATACTGACGTCCTTCAAGCCCCTCCCTATCCCCTGAGAGGAGGATGGTGGACTGCAGAAGGGAGATGACTTCTGCCTGCGGTCCACCAGACTCTGATGAGTCTGGGGTTCAGCTACTCCCACTACTAGACTATCACTGATGTACCCACAACTCCATCTTTTGTATATAGTCATCTCAACTGTTTAAATTCCTGCTCTTCTTAACACAGTCAGGCTCTTATAACACCATGTACTGAATTAAATAGTCTAATCATAGCTAAAATGTTACAGTAAAGCTGACCTGATTGTGGGGGAGTTAATGGTGACAGTGATTAACACACTCAAGTTCTCATATTCACTCACATCAGAATGCAACAATCAGGCATTAGAAATTAAACAGTACTATAGTTGTCCTGATCATAGGAGTTAATACAGTGCATTTAGAAACTACAAAACTGCAACACTGCAAACACACTGTTCTGTTATTTAATAAGATAGTCAAGAAGGGTTCCACATTATACACACACCCATCACTTCAAACCACCTACTGTGAGACAAATGTTAGTGAAGCAGTGGCCAGACACTCCCCTGTCTGGTAGTGGTGTGTGAGAAGGGTGAGGACAGGAGGAGGAAGGGTAATGCATCAGCCCTCCAACCCTCCTCCTACCATAAACTTACTGTGAGTGCCAGCTTAGTGCTTCTCTGGCATTTGCTCACATTTAGAGGTTTCACTTGGTAGATGAGTGTACAATTTGGAACATTCCTTGAGTGTGCTTGGGATTTTCTTTAAAACAATATTTTTTTTTTCTACTAGTTTGCAGGTTTTGTGAATGGATATTCAAGGTCATACATATATAAAGAGTAGTTTAATGTGCAATACTGCACAGTAACTTTACAATTAGAACTGTACATGACCTGTACCAACTATGTATTGGTACAGAAATCAGAAAATCACAAATTTGTTGGGGGGAAAAAAATATGGTAGATACATGAATAAAGAATAACATCCACATATCACTGTTTACAAGAAAAAAAAAAGTAAAAATAGGACTGGTGATAACTGCCAAACAAATGACTTGTTTTAAATCTGTACATTATCTAAAGTTTTGATATATGAATAAAAAGCTAAAAGACACAGTGATTGACGATAGGCACTAATGCTTAAGTAAGTCAGTAATACCCTTCTTTGACTTGAATTATGATTTGTTTCTTGTTCTTCAGGAACAATGAGTTGTATTTAAGTAACTTAAAAATAATTATGGAAGCTACCTTGCTCTTATACCAGTATAGAAAAGTATGTACCAGGCACAAATTATTCCAATGCTGGCTTGGAACTTTATATAAAATCTATCACATATACATAATATCAGAAGTTTTTACAGCAAAAAATATGTGTACAGTATAACTCGTGTTGATAACCTGCATACCCAGAAACTGTCAATTTGCCAAATAATTTTGGATCAGTTTTGCTAAAGGAATATATTTGTACAAATATTTAATTTACTTAAATATCTAACAAAACAAAGTCAAAAATGGAAATCAGTACTGTAAAAATAATGTAAATGTTAGGGTAGACTATATACTTAAGGCCTTGCATAACCAGTAACCTCTGGTATATGAACTAGTGTATACACCTTCACATGAAGTACTTTAACATTTACAGCAACTATGCTGCAATTCGAACTGCATAATGTTTTTATCTTGGCTTATGATACACACTAATACAGTGTGTGCACCTTAGTTTCATTATGTGATAGGAAACTGTTGTCCAATCTATGTGTGCTAGTGTACAAAAATGGCACGATTAAGTACAGCAGTGTTGCTAAGAAAGGCACAACCAATTTGTTATGGAGCACCAATATAGTACTCTGTATACTCCCTTTATTATCGAAAGACTATAAATACCTATAAATACAAAACATATATGACTAAAGTACAGTACAAGTTAGTATTAAACTAATAGCTTTAATATAAAAACACCAAAATACTGAAATGATAGCATAAGATACAGGCTTGAAGGCTGAGAGATTGGTGTACTGTATTATACACTGATGCCCTTACCAGCTGCCATTGCATTGTGTACTGAACACCTGAGAATACTGTATAAGCTTTTGCAAACCAATTACTGATCTGTCATTTACAAGATAAGTACAAATTTTACAAAAAACAAGTCAATAATTATAAGAGCAATTTTATACCTCTGACAGTACCACTAACAATGGTTTAGTAATTGGGCTCTGTTTAGATTTATTTACAACTGAAAATTGATGAAAGTATTTTTACATTATTGCTGGTATTCAGCAAGTAAGAGAAGACGTTACAGGAATGAGATATAACAAAGACACATGAACAATGATGAATGGTCTAAGGGCTGCCAATACTACGGCTCTTCTGCATGTGTAGCACCATTCCCACTGCTCTTCAGTCCATTCATTTCCATGTCATAGGCCTGAAATAAGAAATAACATACTATATAGTCTTTATATGCTTAATGGACATTCATGAGCCACAAATTCTGCAGACCATGTAATCCCTTATTGGAGGGAAGTCAAAGCCAGGGTTTCACAGCAAATGATGGTCTGCTGGATGGTATTAAGCTGGTAATTTAAGCTTTATTAGACTGCACGAAGTATAGTTCATGATCACTATATTACTTATGTAGTGTGAAAAGCTTCAAACTACCAATAACAAGTCTCTGTTTACTGTGAAACCCTGCCCATGACTTCCTTTCAGCTAGCGGATACATGTACAGTAAAGGTTGACCTGAAAGAAGGGCTCATGAGTGTACCATACATCATTCTGGTAGAGGCTTCATGTACCACTTTATGACATATGCTGTAAACTATTAAATGCTAATGGAATCCTATATCAAAATATTTTTATCACATCCAACAATTACCAAGAAAAGCATCTTAGAAAATTCCTCTAACACACTGTGATGCAAATACTTATGATAAAAAATTCCTGGGAATTAGGCAAGGAAAGTGTTAACTGTCTTGATACTCTCACAAAAAATTAAAAATACTGTACAGCTGCAACAGAAATATGCTTTTTACTTCAGGTACATCTTGTACATTAATCACTCATATTGGCTATTTGAGAAGGGGGTGCACTCAGTTGCTCTTAGAACTGCACTTCAGCACAGTGAGGCAAAAAAAACATTTCAAAATGGTCTCTAATTAGGAAATTTGCATTAATTCCTCTAAACTTGGAAGAGAGAAAAAAAAACACATTAAAGTTTCATGCAACAATGACTAACTGTGGCACTGACAGCTAGAAGAGAAATACGACAATGGCTATTTGACAGAATGTCCACACCCACAAGGTCATGGATCCCTACAATACAAGTCATATGACTGACACAGTCAGAAATGATCATGGGGTCAATGACCCCACCAAGGCATGCTTTGTCTTTGCCAACCTCTTGCTGTGGCTCTACATGGGATTATGAATCCCTTTAGAAATCATTAACTATCTTTACTGGTAATGAGGGTCACCACAAGGCTGCCACATTCCACACATGCTTATTGGGGTAATGCATCCTGTGCAATTTTTACCCAGTGCAGTACTTGTTGGGATACTGCAGTGTCCCCCTCAATCACGCATAGCTGTTCCTCTCTGGGTTAAAAATGTACATTACCACTGAGTGCTTTCTCCAGGGAGCTGATTCTGTATGCCATTTAGAGAAATTAACTCTTCAGCTCAATACAATGTCACACATTCATGATGATGAATCATGATTCTCTAGCACTGTGGTCACCAATCACTATGGCTACCACATATGCAATTTCACTGTGGATGAGTTGCCCTTAGGGAGATGTAGGACCAGCAACTCCCAACTGACTGGCAACACATAGTTAACACAGTACCTCATCCTCCTATAGCCTTTCATTTTTAGATATAAGTTCATCAGATTCTTGGAGGTGTCCAGACAGATCTGTATATTGCTGACATGGCTCTGATCATACAACCAAACCAGACTACAATGCAACCAACAGGGAACCAACAAATTAACCTTATATGCAAGTCCTCCACCATAGCACTGACTACTGTCTGATTGTGGATTCTACCCAAAGTCTTCCCCAGTGTCACTGATCATTGCTTGTTTTCTGTTAGTTCCAATCAATACCTGGACATTCGTCTTAGCTGCAACATTGTTGACTGTTATGGGCTGAGGAGAGGTCCTTCTAATGTATACCATCACTTCTCACCCTGTGCAGTCTAGGTGGTGGTTCTATGCCCATTGCTAGTCTGCACTGAAGGGGTCATTGTCTCTACCTCCACATAAGAAAATGCATTGAGAACAGTACTAGTTGCAGTACTGTCAAAAATGAGGGAGAGTGGCCATGTGCAGTTTGCCACATGGGTGTGGGAAGTAACTCCATCTTGTACAGCATTTGCGGTAAGTGCATAACAAATGTAGTGGTATCAGAAGTAGCCTGCAAGATACTGATTTTTCTGTGTGTAGTGTGTTGGGAAGATGTGTAGAGATTGTCAGGTGTGAAAGGACTGATCTTACTTGTCTCTTGATTGTATGGAAGAGTTTTGCTACTTGAGGGACATGTTTTGTCCTGGAGGTGGGGCTGGAGTTAGCTCTGTGGCGAGGGTAAGGAGTTGTTGGTGGAAATTCATGGAGCTGTTGCCTCTCCTAACATTGAGAGGGCTCTTCCTCCATGCTAAGGGATCTTTGTATATGGCATGTGTTAGGAGTCTAATGCTGTATGGCAATGGGAAATGGGCAGGACATTCAGAAACTCAAACATACAGAAATAACATTGATTAGATGGATGTGTAGTGTGTCCTTAGCTGGGCTAGGTTTATGAATAAAGAGTTGGGAGGAAGGATGGAACTTGAGTGTACTTATATTGTGATGAGGAAGGATAGATTGAGATGGTTGGGGCATGTGGAAAGGATAGAGGATGACAATTGAGCGTGGAAGATGTGAACATCGAGAATAGGACTGCAAGAGGCAGACTGAAAATTACCTGGGACGAAATCATGGAGTGTGACCTCAAGGATAAAGGACTGAATAGGGAGGCTGCCAAAGATCAAGCAGGATGAAGAGCTGCCATTAGGTGACCAAGGCCTTGCATGCAAGCATGATGCCTTTATAAATGATATGAACAATATGGTACTCTATACAGTATACTGATGTTCCTTCAAGACAGTAAACCTTTACAAGAGTAAGCTAACATTCCCTCTCTATTCTAGGCTGCCTCCACTAGGTGAGATTATTTATCCTCACTTCTGTCAAAAAGTTTGCCAGACAATTCTCTGATAGACAGAAGCCTTCATTTCTTATCTTTTTTTCCCCTCCACATCCTTATAATACAGGGCCTCTGACCTGGAATTTTATGTACAGAGCATAAATTACCAACATAATGGGGCAATGGATGATAAACATGAAGGCTCCATCTTTTTCCTGTCAGAAATGACAGTACAGTATCCTCACTTAATGAAAGGGTTACTCTGACAAAAATCGTAACATTAAGTGAAGTCATCATTAGTTCAAAAGGAATCTGATGTTGTGGGTCTTGAGGATGGCTTCCTAGGGATATTTTCAGTCCATAACCACCTAAAATGCATATATTGCCCATCTCAACCATAGCAGATGAATATAAATTGTAAAGTATGCTGAACAGATACTCAAGTAATGTAATAGGGAAGACTTGCCAGGCCAAACTGTCCTCTCATTTAATCCCAGCAATGCTGCTACTTTATGCACATAGCACTCACTTATTTTCATTTCAGAGCTCAAGGATAATTAATTATTGTATTTTCACCTTTCCAAGTAAATACTACAACAATAATTAGTATCATTAACCACAGCATCATTATGTGAGGGATACCTGCATGTAGGCTATGAATGGAAGGTCTGCAGGCTGTAATAGGGTACACTGACATCTATGGCTGGAGATGATGGTTGAGGGAGTCTATGTACTGCTGCCTCATAGCAGCTAGAGTAAAGAGACTCAAGGACTAATGTCCTGCCCCTGGGTTCATCTAATGATTAATATAATCTTAGACATCTAGAGAGTCACCAACTGCTGTTGTAATGAGTACAGTAAGGCCACTGATACTACCAACCATAGAGGCACTATCACTAACTTTTTCAACACCTGGCAGGTCATGGGACAAGTCAAGAATCTATCTATCTATCTATAGCCCGACGCCCTAATCCTGCAAAGGGTGGCCGCAGACAAAACGCCTCCAAGTCGCTCTGTCACCCACCATTTGCCTACCCTCCCCCCAGCTCACTCCCCCCTACCTCAAATACCTCTCAACTCCATCCCTCCATCTCATCCTCAGCCTTCCCCTCCCTCTCCCTTCCTCCCTCTACCCCACCTGCATACACCATCTTAGTCAGTCTTTCATTCTCCATTCTCTCCACATGTCCAAACCACCTCAGTGTACTTCTCCTAATCTTCTCAACCACATCCACATCCACCCCACAATGTTCCTTCACTTCTTCATTCGTCAACCTGTCCCTCCATGTCACTCCACATGCTCCTCTCAAGTAACTCATTTCCACTGCTCTCACTCTTGACTTGTTACCCTTTAGCAAGGTCCATGCCTCGCTTCCATACGTCAGGGTAGGGATCACGATACTATCTTGCAGTGACTTCTTGACTTCCATACTCTCCTCCCTATTTCTCATCACCACTTTCAATGAACCAGCAACCTTCCTTCCCTGCTGTACCCTTCCAAGTATTTCATCCCCGAAACTTCCGTCCTTACTCATCACACTACCCAAGTACTTGAATGCACTCACATTCTCCATATCCTCGCCATCCAACCTCACTGTGCATTCTGTGACTTCATTCCTCTCAAACACCATAACTTTACTCTTGTTCACATTGACTTTCAGATTCCTGTTCTTGCACACTGTCCCAAATTCATTCACCAAACCTTGCAACTCCCCTTCATCTTCACTCAACAATACTGTATCATCGGCAAACAACAACACTGGAATCTTCCACATCTCGCCCTCATTCATTAAACCCACCCCCACATCCACTGCCCTGCCTTGCACCTCCTTTACAACCCCATCCATGTATATATTAAACAGCCATAGAGACATCACACAACCCTGTTTCAGTCCTACTTTCAGATCAAAGAACTCACTTAGCTCACCATCCACTCGCACAGTACCCCTAGCTCCTTCGTACATACTCTTCACAGCACTCAACAATTTCCCCTCCACCATAGAGGTATTTGCCTTCTTAGTGTGACTGGAAAGATATATGGTAGAATACTTATTGATAGGATTAGGCATATAACAGAGGAGTTAGTTGGAGAAGAACAAGGGGGATTTAGGAATGGAATAGGGTGTGTAGATCAGATATTTGTTCTAAAATGTTTAGTGGATAAGTATCTAGAGAAGGGAAAGAAAGTGTATGCTGCCTTCATGGACTTGAAGAAAGCTTATGACAGAATAGATAGGCAAGGAATGTGGAAGTCAAGAATCAAGATCATAATAAATATCATCTGGAACTGTAGCTCTTGTCAGGGACAGATACTGCTACCACTCCATTCATGTAATTTGAGATAAGTTGTAGAAGCAATCTACTGAACACTAACACAACATTAGACTCTCAATGCCAAATTTCTGCCCTGGACCATCTCATCTTCCAGAACTGGGCCACACTCCACTAAAGAAAAGTGGACATATCACACACACCTACAGACAGGTAATTTCACAAGCACCTGTTATCCATACAAATACCTCCACATCATGCCCACCATGCCTTATGCCTTTGCTTAGCTACACACAATGCCCAGAGGGTTGTTACCCTTTCTGGGATAGATCTACTGTGATTCAGCAATAAATCCAGTTATTCATGTGTATATTTATACACTATCCATCACCCTGCCCTTACTGAAACAAAATGAACATCTACTCTGTATGAACTGTGTTGCCTCTTCAGTGTCACTTAAACTTTGAAAGTATATCCATGAAGCTCTTAGTGACAGTTTCACTGGTTTTCCAAGCACAGTGAATTTAGTGGGTTGTATTCTTGTCAGCTTGGGATGCATCCTAACATCTTTTCCTTACCAGTAACTGTCTGCACACAGTGTATCGCATTAACCTCTTGTATGTTATTTATGTGACCTATTTTGGTAGTATTAAACTGACATGAGTAACATACAAGAGGTAGTAAAACATGGTATGCAAGAAAGTGCAGTGTTTAGCCTCCTAAGACCAAACAGCTGTGCTGAGATGGTTCCTTCACCCTGTTATGCTTTATTGCAGTTACAAGAGCAACTGAAAACTGGCCTATCTTCACAACTCACCTACATGATACATTTTGAACGGCAGTGTTCATGAGCCAGCCTTGTTTACCTGATGGCTCAATTTTTTGCAATTTTATATATATATATAAAAAAAAAAAAACTATATATATATATATATTATTCATGCTACTGACAGAATAATTTATAAATTTAACAAGCTAATTAGCATCATTATTCCATCAATCAATGTTTAGAATGTAAGCATTTCCGTTTATAAATATAATTTACTCCTGAGCATTACTGTACACTAGGACCCCCCAGCTTGCAGGTCTGAGACCTCTTTTTAAATTATTTTGCAATTACAGTACTGACAATATTCTACTTTTCAAAACGATATTGACTGCTGTCTCACTGACTTGGTGGGGGGGTCATACCATCTTGCTTATCTTACCCTTGCTGATGTGGGGGTTCCAGTGTACACACAAGCAGAAGCTTGCCAAAGCTTTACTGTGTAAGCAAGTTACCTTACATTTCAAAACATATACTCTATGATAATAAAAGTCATGTCAGTATCTACTCAGCATAACACAAATAGTCTGAGACTACAGTACAGTACAAAAGAATTATGCAAATAAGCTAAAGATGCTACAATAGAATACGGTACTGCAACATTCACTGTTAATACGAAAGCGGAGATTAGTTTGTACTTACATTGTCTCCTACCTTGTATGACGGGTTGTCATACGCGGCGTTGTTTCTGGATGAATTAATGTGAGCTTTTGCCTGGCTCTGTTTTCGAAGAAGGATGACAAGCAGGCCTAGGAAGGCTACACAAGCAATAGCTGCAATGATTGCCACGGCAACCAAAGCTGGGTAGTAGTCCTTACTACCCTCTGCATCCCTGGCTGAGGGATCTTCAACCATAAAATAATTAGTATAAAGGATTTGTATTGATATGTGCATAATATCTTCAACACATAAAGTCAAATACTGTAATGTTACAAACTTATTGTGCTGCAAAACAGAACATTTTGCACAGCTTTTTAAAAGTGTGTAAAGCATTATTTTATCATAATTTTAAATATATCATTACAACTTAATCCACTTAACCCTTAAGAAAGGAAGTAACATCATTCACTCATTCTTTCGTTCATCATCCAACCCTATTTTGCCCCATGAAGAGCGTAAAAGCCCGGGGCTGGGCAAGTTGGTCTTGACATTTAAAATGAAAGTGACCAGCCTCACTCATCCCTGAATGGCAATATGTGTGCAATTAACCCCAACCATCCCTTGGATATAAACCTTCACCAGCTCAATCCAATTGGAGTGCCGTAATTACCCACTAAACCATCAGGCCCCAAAATTTGGTTATATGGTTGCCACCCAGCATAGTAAATGGTTTCCTGGTGTACAGGAAACCATTTGGCTTGTCACTCAGTGAAGAGTCACCCACAGGCAGAAAGGAAGAGGAAAGAATGATGGAAAGAAAGACAGAAGAGGGAGTGTAAAGTCACCCTTAGGCAAAAGGACAAGGAAAGAATGAAAGAAAGACAGAAGAGGATGGAAGGAAAAAAGATGGAGGTGAGGAAAGGGCAGAAACTTGAGAGCAGCACTACATCGAGTGAGTGGATGGTGAGCTCTGTTCCATAGTATGACTGCAGAGTGTTCTTGCCCAAACAAGTCACTAACCAAAAAGAAATAGCCATAAACAAATTACTTACCAACTTCACTTCTTTCAGGCTTGGGCAGGGCTCCAGCACGAGTTGTGATGGTGATGACATTGCTCTGCTTCTTGCGTCCATTTAGCAGGAAAGCTTCTAGCCACACTTTGTACTCCACATCTGGTTTCAAGTCGTCTAAGAATATTTTTCTGTCTTGACCAGTTTTGGGGATTTTGAAGGCTTGCGCATCAACTCTTTCATCTTCACGAAGGTAGACCGCTCGATAAACATTGACATATTTTTCCTCTGGTTCAGGCACACCCGAATAGAACAGCTCAGCAGTCTGAGATGACACCTTCCCAGCTCTTACTTCTATTTCAAATTCATAAGGATCTGAGAAAAAATATGGACAAGCTTTATATTAGAGCAAAACACCTGTTTCTACTGATACAGTCGCTATTATTTGGTCATCATCATCATCCTGACCCTCATTCCCACCTAAAAAGGGGGTTAGGTAGGAACCAGCAACAAAGATGGAAAAGCAAAAGGTGAAGAATAGTCAATAACATGCCCTATGAAATGGGCCACCATATCATCCACACACCATACAAGCCCCTGTATCCCAGGTGCATCTCACAAGCCTAACTATCTGTACATATCTTTTTCATTATTTAAGGCGCTGAGTGGAAGAACCTCTTGCCCGCCACAAAGGCCATTTTGGAGTTAAGTACACCAACGTATTCCTCAAACCCTCTTCTACTAGTACAATAACGAATCATGTGAAAAAATGCCCCCAAAAAGGCTGAAAATCCCATTTTATAGAGGGTACTGACTGACCGCGCTGCACACGAAGGTGTTCATATTCTGCTAGGTAGCATTGTCTTCCCCTGGTCCTGAACCTTGGAAACCAACATCAGGCTCAGTTATTCCACTGTGTTAAGGTCGATTTTTCCTATGTATTCACGTTAAGACATGCATCTATTGTCAACTCCATGTGGGGGAAGTCCCAGAATGGTAGTAATAACCACTCGAGCACCACAGGCGTGATCAAGGTCAACAGTATGGTACAGGCAGCAATGTGGTATGGACAGATTTTGTTAGCTATATATATATATTTTTTGCTGGTTTTGTGCTATATTAATGGATATTGTGTATACATACATTGAAAGGTTGGCTTGCAATAACACACATTTTTGGGAAAATGCAGTACATTGTTGTCAGGCAAGAGGAGAAAGATGCTGTTAATGTATTGTTCTTTCAAAATGCCATTGATTTACATACTCTAACATGCAAGCAGATGTTTTCAGCTACATTTGAAAAAAAAAATCATCAGATTATCTTTATCGGTTGAAAAGATATGGCATTTCGAATGTAAAAAAAAAAACTTTTAACAGCATTTTTTCCCATTTTCTATATTTGGCGAACAAGAGGTTATTCCACTCAGTGCCTCATTTACTATACAGCAATGCAGTACATGAATCAACATATAACACTGATAGAACTCTAACCTTCTTCAGGAAGTGTAGAGAAAGTGATGGGCCTGGTGTTGGTGACCTGTGTGGTTTGGTTGGGGTGGGTGATGAATACCAAGTCCACTGTGTAGGTGTGCTCTGGTAGCAGATCACGAATATCCATTTGGTTGTTGTCACGGTGGAACAGCTGGCTGAACTTTGGGATCTGTAAAATGGCAATGATATTTATATGGTGAAAGTTTTTCTTTTTTTTTTTTAATAGCATACAGTCCTATGGTAAGAATGACTGCTGGTGCAACTTTGCAAATAATGAAGTTAAACTGACACCAATATATAAACTGAATCAGGTGAGAACTGGGAAATAACCAAAATATCTCTAAAAACCTGAGAGCAAAAGTAAGTGCAGGAAGGAGTGTAAGGCTCGCATTACACAGGCATCTTTTGCAGTCTGTTGAATAACATGGTTTTTCTGGCTGAAGATATGGGGCAACCACCATCCTCTCAATACAGTGCCACCTTTAAATGAATAAACTGAGTGACAAGTCAAATGGTTTCATACAGGGTGTCTCAAAAAAATGTACTCACTCTTTGAATGACGAGAAAACCTTTATTTATGAACATAGAGCGAAATGAAATAGCATCGAATACATGAGACAAATGTGTTTGAAGAATCATGTTTGCGAATGTTCAAATTGATGACCATTATTGTCCAGACAACGCTGATAACGCGCACCAAGGGATTCGCAAACGTCGCGAAACATGTCATTAGGAATATCACGACATTGTCTTTCAATTTCTAATTTCAATGCATCAATTGTCCTTGGTTTGTTGGCATAAACGTTGTCTTTTAAGTATCCCCATAAAAAAAAGTCCATGGGTGTTAGGTCTGGGGAACGCGCAGGGTATTCAATGGGGCCCCTTCGTCCAATCCATGTGTCAGGAAACACTGCATCAAGGTAAGCTCGTACATAGCTTCAGTAATTCAGGATATCTGCAACACAAAAAAAGACTGAGTACATTTATAATAGTCATCAATTTGAACATTTGTCTCATGTATTCGATGCTATTTCATTTCGCTCTATGTTCATAAATAAAGGTTTTCTCGTCATTCAAAGAGTGAGTACATTTTTTTGAGACACCCTGTATAACCCAGAAAATCTTTCATCTGTACTACACTGGGTGGTAATCTTAGAACCAGCAAATGGACATCTGGTGGTCTACTGTAGTGAGCTATGGCACTCTAACCAGATGTAGCCTATAAGGGTTGATCAGTGTGATGGCAGGGGTCTACTTCTTACATAATACTGCCCAAGGAAGTGCAGCTGGTTATCTGCCTTAAATCTCTGGACTAAGCAGCCAATCCCCAGGTGCCTGCACTCCTGATGGGGCTAGAAATGGCTGGATGATGGATGAAAATCTTTCTTTCTTTCCATCAAATCTCCTGAGTGGTGATGGGGCTAGAAATGGCTGGATAATGGATGAAAATCTTTCTTTCTTTCCATCAAATCTCCTGAGTGGTTATTAAAACATTCAGGAAATTAAAGTACGCAAGTCTGCATGTCACCTTGACAAGGACTTACCTTTATTTTTAAGGGTGCTGATATTTTTTAAGGTCAGAAGTTCAATTTTGGAAGGACAAGAACTAATCATGCTACATATAGGTAAAAAAGTGGTATGAAGGGCATAGATTTATGTACTGTATAGGATTATGGCCTGATTCCAGACTTAGTTAATTATGTTAATCAAAAACAATGGAAATTTATGACTGACAGTTTCTTCTAAATATTCCATTTACTGATATTTACAATTTCAACAGAAACCAATGTACCTTATAATAACAAACACTTCTCAATAAAACACTATTCATTACAAAAAAAAACTCAAAGATTACAGAATAAAAAAAATCGAAGATGTCTTAATTCTTCTACATTTGATCCTTCAGTTTCCTTTGGGCATCCCAGTATACAGTACATGGCTCGTCAATGCCTTTCACTGACTACAGCAAGAGTATAAATGCCCCTGCCTTCTCTACAGTCACAGACAAAGGTTTGCCTACTGTTTCACCTCTTCTGCTTCTGTTTTTTCTACTGGTTAATACTCCTCAGCTGAGAAAGGATTGGTATGTGGGAACTCTCTCTGATATGATGTGGCATAGAGTAAAGTGACAGACATGCTCCAAGGATGAAATAAATGCAATGGAATAGTGATGCAAAAAGAGGAGAACATTTGTCGCTTATTGTGTACAACAAACTACATCATCCAGGTGCTAGCTAGGTAAGCACAGGGGAAGAAAATGACAACTTTCCTCCCTTCTGTGCACATCAAAAGTGTCACTTACCAATTTGTCCTTTTCAGTGTACTTGACTTGAACCCCATCAATGTACTGGAGCTCATAGTCATTGAAGCCTCGCCAGGACACCTTAGCTGAAGTCTTTGTGATCTCAGAGGCATATAATTCAGCATCGATGTCAAGACGTGGCAGTGGGGTTGTAGTTGGGGGTGTGGTTGCTGCACAAACAAAATAAAAGTAAAGAAGGAGGAAGAGAACATGAAAACTTTTATGATGATGATGAGGAGAACATGTCATATTTATTGGAAAGAGGAAGAGAACATGGAAAATGTATAGGAGGAAAGGAAGAGAACACTTGGAAATAAAAGAAGAAGTAAGAGAACATGGCATATTTATAACAAGGAGGAAAAGAACATGGTGTATTTATAAGACGGAAGAAGAGAACATGGAGTATTTGTAAGGAGGAGGAAGAGAACATGCTGTATTTATAAGGAGGAAGAGAACATGGTGTATTTATAAGGAGGAAGAGAACATGGTGTTTTTGTATGATGGAGGAAGAGAACATGGAGTATTTATAAGAAGGAGGAAGAGAACATGGCATATTTATAAGAAAGAGGAAGGGAACATGGAGTATTTATAAGGAGGTGGAAGAGAACAGGGGAAACTGATTAACTCCTTCCATCCAATGACATTTAAAATTTATTTTAGTTGCCTCTGTGTAATTTCAGCAGAAACCCCACATATTAGAGCAATTACTGACGGCTTACCCTGACTCCTCCAATTCCGAAAACTCTTCCTAATTGTTGTAAAATCATATGGAGAAAGAAGCAGCTGCAACCCCAGGCTTAAATGAATGTGAACAAGTTAGACTGCAGGTCACAACTGCTCTTTTTCCACAGTCCACTATCCTCATACCAGGAAACATGGAGGAGATTGAGAGATATCTGCATATCCAGGTAGCTCCAGTGCCCAATGAAATTAGTGCTACCACAGGAAGGCAACCCTCTCCAGCACTTCAAATGGTGGTAGTAAGGATTAACTAAAACATGTCACTTGACTGAAGAAATTAATGCTGATAATGAGGCATACATGTTTTCACTAAAGGTTATAGAACATAATCCATATGGTACCAAAGGCAGTCCACACTGCAAGTAAATAATATTCCAAAATATCAAAATATTTTCTGTACAACTGGTACTGTAAATCGGGGTAAGTTATCGTATCAGCCTCTTATGAAACAATGAATATTTAATAAGCAATTTTCTTCAGTTTACTAAGGACTTTTCAGGAAAAAAAAAAAATTATCAAAATGGGTAGCATATAAAGGAGACATACTGGAAGCACAAGGCAACTGAACTATCTATCTATAATAGGTGACCACAAATGAACAGCCTCCATGTCACTCTCCTTTGCCATCTGGTTGTCCTTTCTCCAACTCACACCCCTCTCCTTCATATAACTCTCCAACTCACACC
>JAGKTI010008978.1:0-32175 GCA_018397915.1 Birgus latro
AAAGGGGTAAAGGGTCCTCGTCAGAATGGGGTGAAGGGTCCTCATCACAAAGGGGTAAAAGTTCCTCTTCAGAAAGGGGTGAAGGGTCCTCGTCAGAAAGGGGTAAAGAGTCTTCGTCAGAAAGGGGTAAAGGGTCCTCGTTGGGTGAAAACAAACGGACTACAGCGGGGCCTCAGTGTTCGTCCCTGCCCGCCCCTCTCCCGTTGCTCTCGTATAGAGACATGCAGCTATTGACACTCGTGGGTTTGTGTTCCCGAGAATGTAGCAGGTTTCCTAGCACATCTTCCTTGGTGATTTATTGTGTATAGTGCCGTATTTTAGACCCTCTTATGTTTGTATTTCTGATGTGTTCATTTTTATGTACTGTGTCAAGGTTTCTGCTGGGATATGTACAGCCTCACTCAAACAATAACTACAACACACTTTCCACAAGCTTTTCTCACCTGACTCTCCAAAAGCCCTTCACATCAACAGTATACCCATGCATGAAGTATTGATTGTGAGCAGGTCACTTCCCCAGTCACTGTTCCGGTGTTCCTATACATGTGTGGATCAGTTGCCAGCCAGGACTCGTAAACACAGCTTGAAGTGGTAGAGATGTGCAAGCCAGTAATATATACATGTGGTACATATATATTTTTTCTTTTTATGTGATCCAAGTTGAAATAAAAAAGACATAACATAAAGGAATAATCAAGTGTAATAGGCCGAATAAATCACCAGGGCATAAGTGCTAGAATGCCTGCTAATCCAATGGGAACATAACCCTTAGTTCCTTTATATAAAAAATACAGATACCTTGGAGAAATACTACTACTGTAATAAATAATAATGTGAAGAGAGAGAGAATGATGTTTCAACGCTTTGTATAATACACACACGTCATAGGTTTTATAATAATTCCCAAAAAAGTGTTTTCTAACATTGCACGGGGTATAAAAAAAACAGTGAACAAGTTTTTTCTGTAGCTAATGTGCTGTTATGTGCTTGTGTGTATCATATGTGGCCGTGGTGGCAATACTGACTGCCCTGAGGTGTGGACGGACTTGTGGTTTTTGACAGTTATTTCTGAAGCCTGTGATGATGGTGGAAAATGTTGGAAATTTCTGTATTGTTGCCAACTGCACTCTGTAATTTGGGATGCAGGCTGATTATATCCTACAGTTGCAGGTGATGATTATAGAACTCGTTTGACATTTCTACATCATTGCTAACAGTACTTTAATGTGGGATGCAGGCTGATCACATCCATCATTGGTTTTCCATAAATAGCCATCAGAGACTAAGGGCATGCTCAGACCTTGGTGCACTCCGTTTTGACACTACGGTTGGTGGTTTATGATGGATGGTTTAACAGATCATTGCAAAGGAAGCTTTTTTTTATATATATATAATATATATATATCTAGGATACTTAAAAAAAAAACAATCTTTGTCTCATTGTGATCAAGTCTTGGCAGTTTTTTACTTAAGATTCGCTCATCTCAGTCTAGTTTCACATTCTTGTTTTTACAAATTAATTTCTAAGCAAGCTATTTTTTACACACAAAGGTGAATCCAAGAGTGTAAATGTTCTCCCATGAAGGATTGTATATTTATCGGCTTTGAAGTCTCTTTAGCACCTGTTTCTTAGTGATTTATCTTGCTTTTTACAGGTTAATATTTAGTCTTGTTACTTCGGCTGTTCAGTATTGACATAGTTTGTGTAAATAAATTAGATGAGTATTAATTTGTCATGAAAAAATAAACAGGTAAGGCAGAGGTGCTAGGGAGACTTTTAAGCTGACAAAGATATGACCACAAGAGTGTAAATGTTCTCCCTGTTAAGTCTGTCTTTATATACTTCCCGAGGACCGACACGTGCAATATTAATGTTGTCTGACGTTGGTGAGGTGTTGTGCGGGATTCGGGATTTGGCAGTGTGGATTAGTGCTGATTCTGATTAATTGATTAATTGGTTGGTTGATTAGGTTAAAAAGATCATGACAGTGTAAGAGAGGTCATTGCCACCATACAGCAAGAGTACAAACAGAACATGGTTGATTGGTTATGTTAAAAAGATCATGGCAGCACTACAACAGAGGTCATTGCTGCCATAGAACAAGAGTAAAGGCAAAAGAATAAAAAACATTGTTGATTTGGCTCACATTAATAATCCATTCCAGATCTGAATTGCACTTGGCCACATCTCACACCATTTCACACCTTTCCACACTCCCTCATTCTGACTCCCTCACCCATGACTATAGTCCATTCCACAGTAGAATTATAGTTACAAATGATGGAGCTGGAGTGAGAAAGTATAAATGGGTGTGGAAGAGTGAGACATGTGGCCATTGTAAATGAATTATTTTTGGAATGGACTAAAACTTGGCCCAGATGCAAACCAGCCTAAAATTGATCCACAGCCGTAAAAACAATAGTGAATATTTTTTTTACGATTCTGGCCAAGTAAGGTGTTGTTCAGGATTCCGGATGTGGCACGGAATGTGAATCGCTGCTAATGTAGCCCAGATATAAATTGGGCTTGAAAGTAATCCCAGCCATATGGAAGTTTGGGATTTATTCTGTGGATGGACATGCATACCAATTCATGGCCTGGTTCTTACATACTGGCCTTAATAAAGCTTTAGAAATTTTATAGGAAAGATGAAAGAAAAGTTGAAACAGCAGAAAGCTAAATTTCTGTCTTGTGGGAATAATGGAACATTGTGGGAGGATGGATTACAGGTAACTTGGAATATTGCAAGGGTGTAATGTTTGAAGACAAGTAATGCTGCTATATCACAAAACCTGAATAAAGAGGTATTTACTTTACATATTCAATAACACTTTTGTATTTATTTTATGCCAAATGAACAGAGATTGAGAATTTTGAAGAGAATTTTAAGATGGAGGAGGAGGAGGAAGAGAATTATCATGTATTTAATATGTTTTAACTTGTAATACAGTACTGTTGTGCTTTTATTTATGTTCTAGCAGTTAGAGTGGTGGAAACATGTGGTACAGTAGTTCTGTCTTTAAATTTTCTCTCTAATTAGGCAGTTAAAATGTTAAAAGTTTGATGCAATACTACTCTTATTATTCTGAATCAAATTTGGACAGTTAGAATGGTAAAACATGAAGTGGTCTGTGTATAAAATTGGAATCTTGTTATAAATTTCATTATACTTTTCCATACAGTATATTCAGGGGACATAGCAGATCTGTTGTACTGTTTAAGGGTTATTGAACCTCTGTTGGCATTTTTTTCTATTTAAGGACATGTTCATACTGTAGAATCTACAGGCTATAAAAGGAAGTTTATCCCTATAGCTATAAGGATGAGCATAGCAGACAATGGATATCAGTGCCACTTAGCATAACTGCCTTGTTGGGTTATATTAAAAAGTTACCTGCCATAGCATGAGAGCTTGGATTGGTGCAGGAAGGTTGCTTATAAAATGGAATTTATGTATAATACAGGAAGTGGTTACATATTTTGTGGTATTAGGTGTATTGGCTGCAACATGCTTCCATGCATCAGCTTCGGTCATCTAATGGCAGCTCTCAATGCTGCTCGATCTCTGGCAGCCATTATCCCTGGTGGTATCAGAAATAAGTCACAAAAACTGTCATTATTAGTAAAGCGGTGAAGATGCAAGGATATCAGTTGCGTGTATTATGGTGATGTAATGTTGGGCAGCTGTGTGTGTACTGTACGAAGCCATATCTGTTTTAATGTGGTATTACTAATGTGGTGATCTTATGAGTGTTGATAAAAGTTGGCAGCTGTTTATGAAGAAAACAATAGTTTTTATTTTATAAAATTCAAGTACAGTACATTATATACAAATTTATTGGATGAGTATATCGGTGTTGGAAGTTGTTTGGCTTCTGGCATGAGAGATAGAATTGGCAGCTGTTCATGTATAAAGTAGTACTGTAGCTACATTGGAAAAAAATGGCAGCTGTTTTATGTATAAAACCATACCTAAGTACAGATTATGCCATGGTATTCAGAGTAGGGAGACAGAGAGAGGAGGTGTTGAGGACCAAGAGAGGAGGTATAGTTTTGGCAGCTAACACGGGCCTGCATCACAAACGATAGAGACCCCTCGCTCACACACACCAGGAGTTTGTTAGGTTTCATTTATAAAGCCGTGTGTCATGTTTGTTGACCTGTAGTGTTCATAGGTCAGGTCAGGTCAAGGCAGCAGAAGGATTACTTAGCATCCTGTCTCCTACTCCCCCCCCCCCCATGTAAGGATGTGTAAAGTAGGGCCCAGAAAGCAAGGAAAGAAGTAAATATGACAGAGGGAGAAGCAATCAGCAGCATACCTTTTGAAGTGTGCCACACCCTCATTCATTCACCATTCAAGTCCTAGGAATCCTGACACCACCTCACAGGCATGAGTTCTACATCGTCATCATCATCCCAGCCTTTTCTTCCCCACCTAAGGATAGGGTGAAACAGGACTCGGAAAGCAAGGAAAAAGAAAAAACATGATAGAAGGAGAACTGAACAAGAGTGCTTTGAGTCACACACAGATTCACACAATATTCAAGCCCCTGGAATCCTAACTTCACCTCACAGGCATGACATTACACACACAATCATGATCTCAGCCTTTTTTCCCAGCTAAGGATGGGTTGAAAGCAAGTAAAGAGGAAGAACCCGATAGAGGGAGAACTCATCAACAGCAAAATGGGCCACACACATATTCACTCACCAAGCAGTCCCCCGAAATCCTGACTGCACCTCACAGGCATGACCACTTCTACATATTTCAGGAAAAAAAATATGTTTTGGCGTTTGTATGAAGGACAATTTTGTTATCCATATTTATATATTTTTGCGATTAGTATATTTTCTCCGGTGTGAATTGATGACGCACCAATTATGTTTACAGTTTTTGTACATAACATATAGAGTACGTGCCTGATTTTTTGGGCAGATAATATTATTGAAGTTAGAGTATTGACTCCTAGAATCCTTGGGATGTTTTTTTTTAGTTTTTCCTTGCTACTGACAGATTATTTCAGCTAAGGAAAGACTTTATCAACTGGAGGGGATCGAAGTACTGTCCACATAGTGTAGTAGTAGTATTGACAACAGGATGCCCATCTGGACGTGAACCTAGTGGACTGTGGCAGACTAAAGCTGCAGCTCACCATCCTCCTTTTGTGGGGTAGGGTGAGTTGAGGGATGTGTGCATCCAGGCAGGTCCTCCATCTGGATGTATCGGCCATACTACAGGAAAGCGTCCATCTCTAGTGTTACACTATCAATACACCCCTTTCCCAAGCTGAATAAAATAATCTAACAATGGCAAGAATGAGTTAAAAGTGGATGTCACTCAGATCCGAGGAGTAGATACTAATGCTGCCCCCTCCTCCCCCACCTTTATATTTTTTAGTAATTTTTCCATGCAGCTTCTTTCCATATCAACTTTCCACCCCAAGTTGTTCAGCGTAGGAGCGTGGACGGATGTTGTTTGTCCGCATGAGCATTTACCACAGAGCGCCATGTTGTTAAAACTGAGTGTGCGAAGGTGTGAGCGAGCCCTCCGTTATTCTGGTTATTTATGGAGCACCTGGAAAATTGTTGGATGTAATCAGCCTGCATCTGACATCAAAGAGTGCTGATAGCAGTGATGACAAAGGTCACATATGCAGTCATCATCATGTGCTTTAGAAATATTTGTCAAAAATTGGAAGCTTTTACATCTTTTGTTCACAGTTTTGAGTTGTACAGTATTGTGTAATTAAAACAGTGTGTGCAGAAGTGTGGAGAGGCTCCCAATTTTTTATTCTAAGTGAATTTGGAGATTTCCTAGCAACTCTTCCATAGCAATTTATTCTGCACATTGTACCTCGATGTTGTTTTATATATCATTAATGTAAACTGCGTGGGTACCAAAATACAGTAAATATGAATAAGTAGAGAATATCAGGGTGTGATAGTTATAGTAAATCAGTTTAAAAAAGAGAGAGGAAAAAAAAGCCCGCAGTACTAAAATGAATATAGGCAAATTTCTGAAGCCCATGATGATGATAGAACAAATGTGACTTTTCTGAATCACTGCTAACTGCACTGTGTAATGTGGGATGCAGTCTGATCCTATCCAGCATTATATAGTACAGGTGTTTTGTAAATGACCTTAAAGGTTCAGAGACTTGCTCACACCTTTACTCTATCTGTTTTGATAATACGACCGTTAATTGTCTGTCTTCTCTGATTCGCACAGTTTTCGTTGTCTGTGTCTGTCTCTCTGTCTGTCTGTCTGTCTGTGGGACACACCTGTAGAGCTCAGAGATGCTGTTTTACCTTTCTTGTGAATAAAAATGAAGAAGATAGTATAGGGAATGATAGAATAGTACTAAGGAAAAGACAAAGAATGATAGATAAACAGGAAGGTAAAAGACAAAGTAATGAGACAGGGATAGAAGCTCCAAGAAAGTCCAAGAGCATCTGTGAGTTATGTTGGTGTGACTCGTCTGTCTGAGGTCGCTTATGTTGATTTATGTTGGTTAATATATGCCTTATTTTATTATTCACATGATTGAATATTCAGTAACAAAAGGATATTTCTAGTAAATGATATTGTATTGGGTATTTATACAATAAAGAGATAAAAGTTGATGATGATGTTTTTGCAGCACAGTAGACCCTCACTATATCGGATCACTTGGGAGAAGCCCTTTCCAGTAGCCGAAAATCCATTATATCCGATTTCCCCCCGAGGTGTGATTTCAAGCACGTTTGAAGACAAATTACAGTAGTACAACAACATATTTTAGTACTAAAAATGATAATACCTGTTCCCATTATACACTATCTTGTCCCATAATTTTGCCCATTTGCAGTATGGTTTACATCCTTATCATTGCACTTCTTCATGAAACATGTACTGTATTGTGCCCCATTTCGTTACAGCCATTGAAAGCCTCGTGACTTCGTAGTGTCCATTAAATCTGATATCCGCAGTCTGTCGAGGTACTGTATGCTAAGTCAAAGTTTTACTGTACTTTACTTCATGTTTAGTGCTGGAGAGGGATGCATTCACATGGTGGCACCAACAGAACCAAGCTACTCCAAAGCCTGCTTATACAACAACCCTCAGCTCCCTTCCTATCCCCCATCAGGAGGATGGAGGACTCAGAAGGGCAGCTTCAGAGTACAGTTCTTTGAGTTCACATTCACCATTTCGTGCCCATCAGTCTGGAATCAGAGGAGTTATTGAGTTAACCCTCCATGGCTGGAATCCAGGAGGCAGTAAGAGTTTTTTTTATACCATTCATATTGTTTTGAAACCGACTAAGCTTGTATTAGTGATATGCAGCAGGATATGGAGGCATAATGTGCAGAATAAACCACCTAGGAAGATGGGTTACAAAATCTTCAAAGGCACATATGCTCTCTGTCATGTAAATACTGCTTGGAATATAGGTTGGTCTGCTATGATGTAATGATCTGGACTGTGCTAACCCAGTGATAGATGACTGAATGAACATGAGATGAAGCAAAGGAGGTGGAGGATGAGTGAAAAGGTTCTGGAGGGGTACATGAATGATATGGGATGAAGAGGGGTAGCAGATTTAATGGTGTTATATTGCTGTAAGGAGGTGCTAAGGTAAGCATCCAGTTACAGATAAATTCATTTGTTACTACAGGTATAAGCTACTTTACAGCTGCGGCAGTTTTCAGTATTTCTTCTTTCATTCTAACCATGGCAATTTCGAATTTATCACAAGGAGGGCACGGTTCAAAGAGGAAGACGTTTGTGGGGGTTGAACACATATACATCGATGGGATAACATTGAAATTTTATTTGGAAAGTCTTAAAAAAAAAAAAAAAAATCGGCCTTGACTCGTTCCCCTCTCCAGGGAAATTATAGACGAATTAATAACTGTTTCATTACGCCCTTGTAAACAAAAACGCATCATTGGACATGATTGAATCCTTTTCGTTATCGGTTAATCTTTCTATTCTTGAAATAAGCATCGAATATTTCTGCTCGCACTACTGTGTGAATCCGAACCTAGCCATCTATTGGAGAAGCGCCAATTTTAAGTTACTTTGGCACAGTGTGGTGGTTGTCTGATATATCGGAGAAAATCCATTCTTTTACAAGACAGAAATGGGCTAATCGACTTCCTTCGTGCTCATAAGGTAATGAAGAACCACTGTAAGGGTGGAAAGTGTGACAGAGATGTTGGAATTAAATAAAAACTATATTTGTGTTGGTGCAAAGGAATTCAGTTGGCCTGTATGAATAACGATTTTTACATTAAAGTGAAAACGCCAACATTAGGTTTTCTGGTAATGTATATGCCCTCTTATATTGTGAATTTGTTGCTAATGCCCTTTGTGGTAGGTGGAGGCGCTCACCATCCACTCACTGGATGTAGTGCAACCTTGAGGTAGCTCTACCCTGAGTGACAAGCCAAATGGTTTCTTGTAATCCAGGAAACCATTTATTACGTTGAGTGGTAACCATATAACCAAGTGATGCCTGGTGGTCAAGTGGGTTAAGGCGTTCCAGTGGGATGTGACCCATAAAGGTTTACATACGAGGCAGGGGCACGGTGGCTCAGAGGTAGGGCATCAAGCTCAGGACCGGGGAGTCGCGAGTTCGAGCCGCGCCCGGGACTGCCGTGCCAGGAGGGGTAGCGCCCTCCTGTTACCTAGCGGGGCTATATGATCTCATTGTAAGGTCTAGCTCGGGGGATTCTTTAATCCCTTTTAATACGAGGGCTGACAGGTTTATTGCTCACGTAATACCACTCAGGGCTAGTTAGACTGGTCACCCTATCTTGAATAGCATAGTTCCGGGCCCCTACTCTCCTTGGTTGGGCAAAATAATAAGCATATGAGTTGTGAGTCCTGATAGCAGCTGAGTTTAACAGGTAAAACCCATTCCAGTCAGTTTCGTTATCATGGCTAATCCTTCTTAATCAGATGAATCTCTCTCTCTCTCTCTCTCTCTCTCTCTCTCTCAGATGAAGCCTTGCTCTTCACTCGGCGTGATGCCATCTCTTCACAATCTTGACTGCCGAGCTGTTGCAAGAGATTAACACTAGAATATGATGGCAGTCACGATCCAGTGCTAAGGAAAGGATGTAGAGCGCCGTACTGTCATCTTTGATTTGGTTTGATAATATTTGTTGTTGAGAAACTTCTTCATTGTGCCACTGAGCTACTGGAAATTCAGGTACAAAAAGAAAGAAAAGAAAATTGCCTAATTAAAATGAATGAACTGTGTCAAATCAACCCTTGTGACTACTATAACCTGAGCTAAAAAGGGGATTATGCATCTTTGTTAGGTTAAATGTGCTGTAATCGTGGATGTACTGTACAATGATCGATCTCGCTTCAATTACTTTGATCCTGGCGAGCGTACACACTTGCACCAAACTTCATTCGGATTGTTTTTCACCTGACGGAACGAGGCCACTCCCATAACTTGAATACGCGGTGGTGGTTGCCTGGGATTCGATTAGTTAGTAATGAGATCGAAACGTGTCTCCTTGGTTAGTAGTTAAATGCAACCTCCAGTCTGACACACTTGGCCACTAATTCGCAGCTGTTTGGTATTCGATAAGCCAGTAATGGGGTCAAAACGAATCTCCTTGGCTATTAGTTAAAGGCAACCTCTAGTCTGGCTACACTTGGCCACCAGTTGTATTTTTTATTCGTCCGTATTTTAGCAATGGCTAGTGAGCCCGGCAGTCTGCACTCCTCGGAGTGTAAGCGACGTCATCAACAATCAACAACACGTATAAGAAGGGGCGGCGAGTTGCTTTTTCTCCTCCCCGGTAAGTATATTTCCTCAGAATTTTACAACATACATAAGTTATAAGGTAATTTAACAGGATATCTTTCCAGCAGCTTAAATGTCAGTGTGTGTTATGTCCTGAAACTGATTTAAAAGTCCAAAACGGATAAATTTGTGGAGAGTGAAAGACTGACGAGGAGAGTGTATGTGAGTGAGGTGGAGGGGACGAGAGGGAGGGGGAGGCCGAGGATGAGATGGAGGGATGGAGTGGAGAGGTATATGAGAGAGGGGGGTGTGAGCTGGGAGCGTGGTAGTGAAATGGCAGGGGACAGAGTGACATTGAGGCAATTTGTTAGTGGCCACCCCGTTCGGGATCAAGGCGTCTGGCAATAGATAGATAGATAGATAACCCAAAACCTTTTGTCTTGTATAGCAAGTACCGTATATAGTTCCACGGAATTCATATGAAGCACACAACTCAAGTAAGTTGATAATTTAGCCTTCCTCTGAATAAATATTAGTGCGTGTTATATCTAACGGTAACTAAAGAGACAAATTTCTCCATAATATTTGAGAAACCTTTTGTCTAGTGCACCTTGAAGTATATATATATGCTCAAGATTTTATAAGCTACACAATTTCAGAAGTAACTAGACCTTCACCAACTTAATGTCAGGGTGTTTTGTGTCTAAGATGATTTAGGTAAAAGAAAAATTTTGTTCATGCTTTTTTGAAATCCTGTTGTTAGGTAAAGCATTAAATATATTACCACTAGATTTTTTTTTTCTCTCTCTCTCTCTCTCTCCAGCCATACGACATGCCGAGTAAATAGCCTGCATCCCTTCCTCAACAGATAATGTCAACAGAGGCACAGAGCCGAGAGGAAGTAGAGGCTCAGAAATGGAGGAAGTCATCGGATCAGTTGTTCCCATCCATCTCACTGCTGGAGCTGGCCTTCTACTTTGTGTCATTCTGGGGGGGATGCACGTACAGCCTCTATCGCTTCTACCGCACATCACAGAGTAAGACAATTTCAGGTTTACTGCTTTGTACAGAATATCATGAGTAATAAACTATACAGGGTGTCCTGGGTTTAGCTGAATGGATGGGGTCAGTATCTTCTAACGTAACTCGGTGATGATGATTACTTTCTGTCCAGTCTGTCTGGTACTTTTTTTTTTCTTTTTCCATTGTTTTTCTTTGTTGGCAGGGTGGGGTCAGTATCTTCCGCTCACACCAACCCCAGACTCGTGGTTTGGACCACGTCAGGACCAAACAGACCTAGAGTGGTCGGTGTGGGTGCCACTGATGCTTAGCTGGGCCCCATGTGGTCTGCTTCATGTTGTTTTGTCACAGATCGTTAGGAAAGTTTGGCCACAAGTAAGTACACTAAAAACTCAAAATTCTATCTCAGTGTGTCTGTAGCCAGATGCCATAACCCCATAAGGTGTGGCCGTTTGTCTTTAAATTATTGTAGCTGTTTTATGGGGAGGGGCACTAACCCTCCACCAACCCACTTGTTGACACGTAGATAACACGTATGGATTGGTTATATGGTTACCACCCAACATTGTAAATGGTTTCCTGGCTAGTGACAGGAAACCATTTGCCTTGTCACCCAGTATAAAGCCACCTGAAAAGGAATGAAGAGTAGTAAAAAGTGACGGGAAAGATCGGAAAAACAGGGAGAGAGGAGGGCAGATAGTGAAAAAGATTGATAAAAGTGAAGGAAGAAGTAGGCAGCATTACATCGAGTGGATGATGGTTTCCACCACTTACTCAAAAATCAGTTATGAAAACCTGTCTGTGTAAGCCAGGCACATTAATCCCATAAGGGGTGACCACAAACAAATTACTTCCATGTCACCCTATCCCTTGCCATTATGCTGCCCTTCCCTCAACTTACACTCCTCTCTTTCATATACCACTCTACTCCATCCCTTCATCTCATCCTCCACTTTCTAAAATACTGTACAGTATGTCTTTATGCAATAGGGTGTGTTAATATCCACCTGTCCTTTCACAATGAATACATATATGAAGACAAAGTTTTATCATATCTTATTGTGTGACAAGGGTTAAGGGACTGAACAGGGAGGCTGCCAGGGATCGAGCAGCGTGGAGAGCCGCTATTAGGTGACCAAGGCCGATGCATGCAAGCATGTTGGTGCCTTCAAAAACGAAACAGAACTCCAACATGCTTTCCATGCTGCTCAGTCTCTAGCAGCCTCCCTATTTAGTCCCTCATCCCTGAGGTCACAGTCTATGACCTCATCCCAGATTATAGACGTGTATGAGAGCATATGAACTGTTAATGCAACTGTACAATGAACTTAAATATTTAATGGTGGTATAGGATGTTTATTACTGATTTTCTCATTTATCAGTATGACTACTTTCCAATATTTTCCACTTTCCATAAAGCCTTTGGAACCAAGTACTTCAGAGTAGAGAGTTTGTAACATATCAGATTAGAGAGTTTGTAGTGTAGTAGTCCTCAGTGAGTGTGCAGGAGAGAGACAACATCAGGTGGTGGCACTGATAGCAAGCCTTGGGTGGAAATCAAATATACTTGCAGTTGATTCCCTGTTGTAACTTTGATTTTGCAGTAGAGCCTAGAGGCATGGGAATATTCTGCACTCTTCTGGCCTTGATCTTCCTGCAGAAAGTATGTGTAACCATCTTTTTTTTTTTTTATAGAGGAACAGCGTATATGGGATTTGGGGGATGGGGAACATTTTTAAAAGAATATCAGGGGACATGGGAGGACATGGCACTCTTCTTTCCTTTTCCATCCTGCAAAACAAATCGTGGTTAGAACGAAAAACCAGTTGTAAATCTGTTCAGGAATCCCACGTCTGGTTCTACAGACGTCCTTTGGCTCTTTCCTTGTCCCAGGCAACAAATAACAGATCCTACCCACCCCATTTATTAAGAGGAAATAGGTTGTCATATTAATAATGGTGATGATAATGATGGTAGTGGTATAATGATGATGATGGTGATGATCGTAGTGGTGGTAATGTTGATAGTGATATGTAAAATCATGATAGTGTTATTGTTATTTGTAGTAGTAGTAGCAGCATTAACCTTTGTAGCCCCAGGTTCATCCAATACGTTAATTTGATAGACTTCAGGCTAAAGTTGCATTCTGTGGCAGTCCACCATCCTCCTTTTGGGGATAGGGAGGTGGTTGACAGGCATTTATATAGCCAGGTAGGGGAGCCTCTAGGTAATATCAGTGCCATCACATGAAGGCACCCCTCTCATGCACAGTACTGAAAATGAATGATGATAATACTAATGCATAATCTCACTTTTTTTTTTTTCTTTTTTTTTCCCTCTCTCTGCAGCACCTGTGTAGTTTTTACATAGTGTTCAGCGTATGCGTGTCCGTGTGCGTAATCGGGTGTGTGGGTACCGTTGTGTGCGTGGGTGTACCAGCCGTGATGTTTGTGGTGTTGGCCACGCGACTCAAACTCCTGGTGTGGCTGGCTTGGTGTCTCACACTGGTTCTCTTCAACACACAGTTTTTTACTTCCTACTTGGTTAGTATCAGTGTGTGTATATATGTTTTTAAGAGGGAAGGGGAGACCAAGGATGAAGTGGAGTGATGGAGTAGACAGGTATGTGAGAGAGGGGGGGGGAAGTTGGGGGGAGGGCACTGAAGTGGCAGGGTGACATGGAGGCGCTTTGTGACCACCCTTTAGGTGTTTGGCCTTAGATAAATACTTTTTTTTTTTTTTACTTCACAATTGGTTAGTATCAGTTCATCTATCTGTAGCTGGATGCCTTAAACCTGTAAGGGGAGGCCACAAACAAATCACCTCCATGTTGCCACTTCCCCTGCCATGTTGCTGCCCTCCCCACAACTTACACCCCCTTCTCTCATACACCTTTCTACTTCATCCTTCCAGCTCATCCTCAGTCTCTCCCTCCCCTTCCTTCTTCCGCCATACATAAACCTATCTTTCAGTCTCATTCTCCATCCTTGTAACACATTTTTCACTCTACAGCTGGAACCTTTTCTTTTTTTTTCCCACTTACCACACCATTACTCACTATTAAGCAATCAGGATGTTCAGTATAGAGTCAGGGTGGGTGGAATTCACACTGCCACCAATCTCATAATTTATATATCACTACTGTATTTAACTTTCTTATGGACATTGTAACATGTAATACCTACTGATACCCCCAGGCACAACATAACAGCCATTTTAGTAATTATTTATGGCATAGCTAACACTACTCATGACCAGCGCTAAGTTTTAATCTCTTGTCACATCTCGGCATTCAAGACAGGGAGAAAGAGCAATTTTAGGCTGAGTTAAAGTGGACAGAGTGTAGGTGAAAAACAAGAATGTATTGTATTTTTGCCGACCCCAGTGCAGGAATACTGGGTGGAGGACATACCGAGAGGGGGGGGGTAGCAAGTTTAGGCCTAGTTAAAGTGGACAGAGCGTAGGTGATAAACAAGAATGTACTTTATATTTGCCGACCCCAATGCAGGAATACTGGGTGGAAGACATACCTGAGGGCGACTACAAGGTGTCGGTGATGGTGGCGTGGATTATACTACGCAGCCTCAGTTTTAGCCTCGAGATCTGTGACTGTGACCCTGATGGAACCTTGAGTCCATTGCCGTTGATGCTGACTCTACTGGGCTACTGTCTCTATCTGCCATTCCTCTGCACTGGACCCTACATGCCATTCTCTGATTTTAAAGCTGGGGTGAGTTGGGGTGGATGGTTAGGTGGATGGATGGAAGGAAGGAAGAGGAAAGAAAGGAAAGATGGATGGAGGATCTAAAAAAGGATGGATGGAGGGTTGGTTTGTTGGATGGATGGACTGTGAAATTATGGCTATCTGGTTAGGATTGTTAGGTTGAATGATGGATGGGTGGTTGGATGGATAGACAGTTAAATTATGGCTGTCTGACTGGCATTGTTATAGTTAGGCAGGCTGATGGATGGTTGGTTGGATGGAGGGATGGGCAGTGTATTTTATAGCTGTTTAGTTGGATTGTTTTTGTTAAGTAGACTGGTGGATGGCTGATTATATGGTTTGATGAAGAATTATATGGTTGGCTGAATAGTTGGATGGATGGTTGTTTTGGTTGATGGTAGAGAAACAGTTGGATGTATGGGTATTTTGATCTGTAACCTAAAGATTTATATTGGAAATTTGAAAGGTAGCTAACTTGCCTATCATTTGATCACAGTACATTGATGGATAGATGTGTAAAATGAGCAAATGATAAAGAAAATACAGTACTGATGACAAAAAACCTCCCCGTCAATTTCACAATCCATTCTCCTTTGAAATGTTAAACCTTCACACCCCCTCAATCCACTTGCTAATCCGTTGTCCATCCCCCAGCTAGCGGAACCCTATCAGTCGTGGACATTGGGGCGGATAGGGTGGATGTGTGGCCAGCTGATCCGTTTCCTGTGGTGGATGGGATTCACACAGTTCCTACTCTTCTGGTTCTATGCTCAGTAAGTTGGTGGGTTGGGGTGTAATGGAGACCTGCAGTTACCCTGTCAGGAAAAGCAGTACATTATAACCTTTTAATAATTTACGTTAGTTTTGCAAGTTGAATTCAGTTGTCTGGAGGGAGAACAAGATTAAAAATATAAATATGTCTTTGGTCTGAGGGGGTTAATTTACAAACCAAGATTTATTAATTACTGTATGTACCCAAGTCTGTTGAGCACATTATGGTACTTTGTTTATGTATTGATTTTAATGTCTGTGGCCTCACTAGTGTACTGAACAGTTTGGTTTACATATTCTTGGGGTTTACCATTTGCAGATTTATGAACCATCTTAAAGTACTTTGTAAGGACATTAATTCTAACTTGTGATGATATTTTGGGGTACTGCAGGGGATTTTTTAGCCAGTCATGTAGTTAAATGATGATGGCAGGGGATGTTTTGGTGGGTGCCAAGTCTGTACAGATCTTTTGCCATTTGTGAGCAGCTTAAAAATTTATCCACCCTGAATATGGAGGACTGAATGCAAAAGGCTGGAGAAGAATATTGTAAAGATAATGTTTGTCTCCAGTAGTGATGTTGTTGCTATAATTTTTGTACTTATTACTGTGTATTATGCTGATTATAATACAGTATACAGATAGATAAATAAATCAATAACGTGACTTTCCACAGTACCAACATTGGTTTCGTCATATTCCAACAGTTCGCTGCACTTCACACCTGAGCTGGTGAAGAAACTTTCGTCATGGTCCATGGCCGGATATGTATATTTTCTTTCTGCCTTCCTGCAGCTGAAATATGTTGGTGAGTTGTGTGTGCCTATATGAGAGAGGATGGCTTCGAATTTTCAATTATGGAATTTACTGAAATACTTCATGACTGAAAGAAAGGAGCATTAGAATTTTGGGAGACTGGAATAATAGATAACGATTGTATGTGACAGAGAGAAAAACGTAGGAATTGTGAAAAGTCAGAATAATGGAACACAAAAATATTGTTATTAGGAAGAGCATCTGGGTCTGTAATTTCTGTACAGTACAGTATTTAATTTTCTTTTTTGTCAATCTGTATTTTTTTTTCCCTTAATCCATTTTTTAAATCAGTTTTTCATTATTCTGAAGCTGTAATGTTTTATTTCTAAATGTGTATTTTCTTTCTTTTTTCCCAATGTAATTTTTCCTCTATTTTTTTTCCCCCCCACAGTCACTATTTTTTTTTTTCTCCCCACAGTCACTATTTTTTTTCCCCCCTGCAGTATTATATGGTTTGCCGTCAGTGCTAGCGAGGGCAGAAGGATATGAGCCACCCAGACACCCTCGCTGTACCCTAATGACGTACAGATTCTCTGATGTGTGGCGACATTTTGACCAAGGCCTATACAAATTTATGGTCAGGTGTGTATTGTAGTAGATGGTTGATGATGATGATGATATGTTTATATACCTCATGTTGCTGTGTTTCTGTACTGTACTTGTTTGAAATGTGTTTTTACCACTACTGTCTACTACTACTACCATAATTACTACTACTAGTTATTTTTATTATACTGTATATACACTTCACATTGGTGTGTATCTGTACGTTTTAGCTGTGTCTTAACGTGTCTTGAAGGGCAGCTGGTCTGTAAACACTTTGTCACCTGTATTGAGAGCAGATGGCAGTATTTATTCCAGCCTTTTGTTGTAACAGTATTAAATATTTGGTGGTGTGAGCTACTTGAGAGAGAGGGGGGTGGGGGGAGAGGGAAAGGAAAAGAGAGAAATTTTTTGTATGTGTATGTCTACTAGATATCAGACAATACCCTATACAAAGCCTTATATCTATCTCTCTGCTCCTCTTGCACAGATATATTTATGTTCCATGGGTGGGCCCGGACCCTAACCTAGCACGGCAGCTGCAGGGGACGGTGCTGGTGTTCACGTTTGTTTATGTTTGGCATGGGGTGTCGTCACAAGTTCTCTGTTGGGCCACCATCAACTGTGTGGGTGTTATTGTTGAAAAACTGGCTGATGCAATTGCCAGAGGCCAGACATATAAGAACTGGGAGGTGAGTGTGTGATGGCTGAAGATAGAGATGCAGTAAGTTTGATCTTTGACATTGTTTTTATTATTAAGTTCAGAGCAAAATCCTCTGACATTCATGCAGCTAGTGCCCTTGTTCTTGTTATCTCAAGACTAGGTGTAGACAGATGCACAACAAAGAGGCAGACATAGTAAACTGAAGTGTTCAGAAACATTACTGATCTGTGCTGGCAGTAACAAAATATTTCCAGATCCATGCACCCCAACCTGTTGCTATGTGGGGAGGGTATTGAGCATAAAACTAGCCCAGAAAGAAGGGAAAAGGTCAACAGATGGTGGCCACTCACAAACTATACTGGCTTTTGTAGGAGCTTGTTTGTAGAAATGGTTAGCAGTAGGTGGCTGGGTAAAAGGTACTTGGACTCAAAATGGTGAGTCTCAAGCATGTCTGTATGTCTTGTATCTAACAGCACAGTGTTCACCATATTCCTGAGGCCACAACAGCAGTAACAGACAGATAAAGAAATGACACCAAAATTTTCTCCTTAACAGTCTGGCTGGCTGAAAGGAGCTTGGAGCCGAAGGTGGCACGGTCTGTTGGCTATATGTCTGTACGTCCCTTCTATATCCGCCCTCACCATATTCCTCTCAAACATGGACAATGCAGCAGTCATCACCAAGAGAATATTTGTTACTGGTGAGTGTTAGCTGAGAGGAGCAGGTGGAGTTATGTGGAGAGACAAACAAACGAATGAGAAGCATGTGGAGCTTTTGTGGAGAGACAGACACACAGACAGACAAAAAAAGGAAGTGTAGGAATGTTGTGAAGTTGTGTGAAGAGATAGACAGACCAATGAGGAAGTAGTGTTGTGGAGTTATGGGGAGAGAGACAGACAAATGAGGAAGTAGAGGAGTGTTGTGTAGCTGTGGGGAGAGATAGACAGACAAATAAGGAAGAGCATGAGTATTGTGGTGTTGATGTGGACAGACAGACAGACAAAAGTGAAGGGGTGTTGTAGTGTTAGGTGGGGGAACAGACAGACATGTTTTACAATCCATCTCATATAACAGTTCAGCATTTTATATATATGGAGAGGCAATAGTTTTTTTTTAGAGTAATCTGCTGTAGTTCTCCCACTTTTATGCATTGTCTTTTGTTGCTTCTGGATTCTACCTTAAACAGTCTTTTTAGGTGCGAGTTGGGGTTAGGCTAATGATCGTGATGATGATGGTGGTAGTGATGGTAATGATGATATTATGATGGTGATGGTGGTGATTATGATGATGGTGGTGATGCTGACGTTGATGGTGGTGGTGGTGGCTAGAATGATGATTACAATTATGACTATGTTGATGATTTTTTTTTTTTCTTCCCCCAGGTTTTCCTCAGTGCACCCTCGCCACATTCTTCTTCATGTTTTGCCTGGGCCAGTGCAGTATGGAGCTACACAACTGGAAGATACGCCAAAAACTACAAGCAAAAGTATCATAGTCTACGCAGATTTGCCCGAAAAAATTTAAAATATACAAAAAATGGAAAAAAAAAAAATCCTGTTGTTAGAGATCAGTATTCTTGTACAGGTATATATATCTTAATTTTTTAGTAGGTAGTTATCTCTCTCTCTCTCTCTTTTAATTTTAGTTTAACCCTTTCAATCCAGTGCAGTGGTGGTGGAGAGCGATGCCTTCATGTGTTGGCGCTGATATAACCTGACGGATCTGCTACCCGGCTATACAAACATCCCTTAACTCCCTCCCTATCCCCCAAAAGGAGAAGGATGGTGGACAGCAGGAGGGGAATAGCTTGCAGTCCACTGGGTGCACATTCAGATGAACTTAGGGCTGCAGATGCTATTACAAATCCAGTGTTGTGTCTTTAGTTCCATTCTTGCTGCCTTCAGATTATTTATTTCAGCTTGGGGAGAGAAATACGCCCTCCGCAAAAAACCTTGATCCCATCACCCCTCTGAGACCTATGAAAAACACATTTAATGTAGGCTTAACTCCAACCATCTCCCAAGGTAATCTTGCTGGTAATGAACATCTGGCAACACCCTGGACACTCCCAGACTCACTGATGCACCAAACTCACCAGTGCTCACTGAGCTTTCACCAGAAGAGGATGCATGCTGTTGATACTCTTGTTGCATAAAGGCTCAGTTTCTTCCCTACGTCTTCCTAGCGTTATATTTTCACCTGACATATTCCAAGATACCTGGAAAGTGCTTGAGTGATGTAGAAAAGTCAAAAATATTAACTCTGATAGAAGTGATGTTTTTGCCTGAGTTATGACTTTTTGAAGTTTTCTAGCTAAATATAGGAGAGTTTCAAGGTTTTTTGCGGTGGCTTTAAGGTTGTGAAGGAGTTAATGGGGAATACAGTACACCTTCAGGACATAACCTCTGGGCATGCAGTCCTTCACTTATAGAGTCGGTACGAGTTTGGTACCTGTTTTTATTTTAATCTTTTTTTTTTTTTTTTTTTTTTACGATTGCAGTTCAGTATAGTCATTCACCAAAATTATCAATGGACAATTGCTCAGTATAGTCATTCACTTATAAAATCAAGAAGAATTCAGGAGGTATTTTTGTTTTACTTTTTTTTTTTAATGATTGCCATAAGAATTTGAGAGCTGTTTTCACTTCACAATTGTGTTATCAGTTATACAGTGACTGTTATGCTTGATTTCTCATAAAAAATTGCTTTTCTTGCATATACAGTTGCTACAGTGCTAAATTCGTTATACAATCAATATTGAAAAACATGAGGGCATGCTGTATATTCAAACCTCAATTTAACAAACCTTGAAAGACCGGATATCGAGTTTAATAGACGCTACAAAGCCACTGGACTTCCATCGACTGTATTGAACGGTGTTTGTTAATTGGGCCACAGTACTTTTGTTTCATGAAGTGGAATGACAAGGATGTGTGAAATAAATTGCAAAAGGGTGAAATTGTGGACCAAGATAGTGTAAAATGGATATAGTTTTCATTATTAGTTCCAGAATATGCTGTTGTTTTCATTTATTTTCAAACATGTGCTTGAAATCCCACCTCATGAGGTGACCATTGGATACAGCAGGTTTTTGGCTTTATCAGATCAGGCTCTCCCCCCCCCCCCAGTCAGTCTGTTGTTGGGGAGAGTCTGCTGTATTTCTAACCCGATCTCTAAGGATAGTTTCTGCAAAGTTAAGATTATCTAGGGTAGCAAGAATGACGTAAAAATTGTTTTTGGATTGAAGGGGTTGGTGAGGAGTGTATGGTTGTATTGTACTGTATTTTTTTTAGGCACTTGTGTAGATTGGGCTCTGTATTTTTTTGCACTTCTGTAGTTTTGTTATTATTATTATTATTATTATTATTATTTTTGGTGTTAGTAGTAGTAGTAGTAGTAGTAGTGAAATACCCCCAAACTGCTTGGCCACACGGAGCCATCAGCCTCAGGCAAGCAGTTGCCCCTGCAGGATTGTCTCATGCAGTGGACCAATATTTCCTTGCGGTAGACAGTGCCCCACCACGAGGCACAAGGAATGTAGTAGTAGTAGTAACAGTAGTGCTGGTAAATGTAGACTATTATCATTATTATTATTTTTGTTATTATTTTAGTTATTGTTTTACTGCATTCTCATTGTCATTCCATTTATACATTTTAAGCTTTTTAGCAGCTGTGAAATAGATGGTAGATAGATAAATGAATGGGTGATAGCCAGTGGCATAAAGTTACAATAGATAGATAGATATGGTACATAGACAGACATAAATGGAAAAAACTGCCTGAATTGATAGATATATAGATAGATACTCTAGGTAGGTTGGTAGATAGGTAACTGGTTGGAGGTAAAACTGATGGAGTTAGATGTTTTGTACATTCAGAGATAGATAACTAGATGGGCATAGAGAGATAGATAATTTGGCAGCTAGATAGATAGGTGAAATTTGATAGAAATACCAATAGATAGATAGAATGAAGCTGGTTAGATAGATGGGGGAGTATGGTAGATAGATACAGTAAGAGTATGTAGGATGTGGAGAGGGAGGTGTGAGTTGCAGAAAGGGCAGTCATGTAGCAGAGAACAGGGCAACATGGAGGCCATTCGTTTGTGGCCACCCCTTATAGGATTAAGGTGTCTGGCAATTGATAGACAGACAGATAGATAAATTGAAAGACAGAGTAGATAAAACTGAATACACTGAGATGGTAAGGACAAAACAAAGAACGCACATACACATTGGGTGTCGAGGGAAGTTTGTGAAAGTGAGATTGAAGGTAATTTTGGTGGAGGCAGACCTTGTGTGTGTGATGAGAGAGGGAGTGGAACAGTATATTGGTGACAGAGGAAGAGGAGTGCTTGAGAGAGAGAGAGAAAGACAGAGAGGTAGATGGAAGAATGGAGCTGTATATTAGTGAGAGAAAAGGAAAAGGAAGAAGCGTGTTTGAGAGAGAGAGAGAGAAGGAAAAGTGAGAGAGAGAGAGAGAGGGAAGGAAGAAAAGTGTGAGAGAGAGAGAGAGAGAAGGAAGGAAGAAAAGTGAGAGAGAGTGGAAGGAAGGAAGAAAAGTGAGAGAGAGAAGGAAGAAAAGTTTTTGAGAAAGAAATGGTAGAGTGGAGCAGTATATTAGTGAGAGAGAAGGAAGAGGAAGAAGAGTGTTTGAGAGAGAGAGAGAGAAGGAAAGAAAGCTTTCAAGAGGAGAGAGGGAGGGAGAAAGAAGAAATGTTTTTGAGAGAAGGAGAAAGAAGAATGGGGCAGTATACTAGTGAGAGATGAGTGTTTGAGAGGGAGTGAGAGAGCTAAGGAAGGGGAGTGTTTGAGAGAGAAATAAGGAAGAGGAGTGTTTGAGAGAGAGAAATAAGGAAGGGGAGTGTTAGAGAGAAAGAGAAATTAGGAAGGGGAGTGTTTGAGAGAGAGAGGTAAGGAAGGGGAGTGTTTGAGAGAGAGAAATAAGGAAGGGGAGTGTTTTGATTGATGATAACGATAAGAATGATAGATTTACGTAGATGATAAGCCTTTTATACAGCCATACTATAATTAATGGTAGAAAAAGATCTGTCCCGTCTTTGGTGCTAGACTGTGGATGTATCATATATATATATATATATTTTAAGCCATTATATACATCCCTACATATACAGTCATTCAAATATATATATCTAGACTAGTGATGTATACTGTTTGTTTTCCTTGTGGAGGAGCCTGGTGGTCTAGTGGTACAAACTCATCAGAGTGACAATCTTGCAAAGGTTTGATTCCCAAGAGGTGACTTTTTTTTAATTATTATTTTTTTAAAATCAAGTAATACCACCAAGGGAAGCACACTATGACTTGTATTCTCATTGTGTAAGGAGGCTCCCAAACACCTCTTCCTTAGCAATTTATTTTTTGATATGGCTGGTTAATATCCTTTTGTATATTCAGATAGAGCCAGGATTCCGGTGGCATAATGGTTAGTGAATGGAGCGTGGCCCATTGGTTTGGGCAAATTTGGGCTGTCTGGATGTTGCTACTCCTCACCTTGCCATTGAGTGGGAAAGGAGGTCCAGGTGATGATGATATTTTTATGCAGAGTATGGCAGTATTGCAAAGATTTATGTAACACTTGAGAGGACAGAAGGTGTAATAAACAAAATAAATCACTTAGGAAGATATGTTAGGGAGCTTTAGTACCAGCATATGTGTTTTACTTTAACTTGGCCTGAAATTCCTGCCATCTTGTCTTGAAAGTTGAGTTTTAAATATAGATTAACACAAGAAAATGATGCTAGTCATGAAGAAGTGCTGTGGAAAGAATGTGGAGCCATAGTATCCTAGATGAAATTGACAGGAAAAAGGATAAATATCTGGGCCAAGTTAAGGTGAAACAAGCAGTCATATACCCTTAAAAATACACCTTAATATACCCCAAAATATACCCTCTAATATGCAAGTCCACCCATCTACCCATAAATATACTGGACTGGTATGATCCCCTCACACCCCTGCACCTCAGAGGGTAATATGGAATAGAGCATTTCCTTTGTATTATCCATATACTGTATTGTACACCCAGTAAAAATATATTGTATTCATTACCCGTGTGGTGCGATACAGTATAACACAGGCTGAACTGCTGTACTTTTGTTTTCATCTGAGGAGACTGGATCATTCATTATGAGGTAGGAATGAGTCTCCTTCGTTACTAGTCAGGTTTATTCCACAGTCTGACTATATTTGGATATTAACTGAGCCAAAGAGGCAAGGAATCTTTGCCAGATGAGGTTAAACAGGCTATTCCACTACCAAATGAACATGGTTTCACTTTTACAAATCATTTCAGAGTTCAGCGCACACAGGGGTAACGAATATATATTTTTTTAGTGGTTGTGCAGTACAAATGCAGTGATACGATATGTGTTTATTATTGTGCAGGGCGATTATGCAACCACCTAATTTTGCAGGTACCTGTTAATTGAGGTATTGCAACTGACTCATTATACAGGAGTCAGTTTTAAGTATCCCGCTGAAGATGACCCACCCACCTTGCACCTGACTCACTGAAACGCCTGGAAAGGTAACACTTCTGTTCTTTTTCAATTATATTTCAGTATACAGTACTTAATTTTTTATTTTTTTCTGCGTTCTTTGTTCAATATCATTTCCTTCTATTTATTTTTTCTGTGTCATTGTCAGCTTCACATTACTGGTTAGTCTAAGATATTTGCATTATTTCATAGTATAGTACCACAAATATGAAATACTGAATAGGGGGGCTGCCAGAGATCAAGTAGCATGGAGAGCTGCCATTAGATGATCAAGGCCAATGCATGCAAGCACATTGGAGCCTTTATAAATGATATGAACAGTACTAATGAACGATTGATGGTGGAAATGAGAATATTGTCTGGTTACCATCACTTTAAATTTGTGGACTGCCTGGCCTGTCCCCAGGCCCCTACACTTGATGGAGCAATAAGGATAGGATGATGGATGGAGAACATCAGAGGACTGGTGTGAAGCACGATAGTGTGAATGTATATGACAGAGGTGATGTCAGGATTCCAAGGGCTTGAATGGTCAGTGAATTAAAGTGTGGCTTGTTTAGTTGGACAGACTGGCGAATCTCTTGTCCTTTTTAATCCAAGAATGAGAAAAGAAGTATGGATGATGATGATGATGAAAAATAAATGATATAAACTTCTTTCTGTAGCCTGGTGGTAGAAATCTTAACTTTGAGATGACCGTGGATTAACTTGCTGTGGTTCAGAGCCAAGAGTGATTGGTGGATTTTCTCTCTTATTAACACTGCTAGGGATGTAGGTTTGTCGCTTGTCCTGTGGATGACCCAGATTATGAAAGTCTAACCTTCTCCCCTCCTACTTGTTACCACAATGTCTATACTATATGATGAAGCAAAGAAAAAAAAATTTAGCAAAAGAAAAAAAAATCCATACACCCGATTATAGGTTTCCTTCTTGCATAAAAAATCTAACAGTTGGAATTGAACTGTTGTAGGTTGTAGCTTGGGGGGGGAAACTAATCTGAGGTTTACTTAGTCATAGTCAGACAGCCAGGTTGTAGGAGGAGTTCTGTTATTTATCTATAGCCAGATCCTTTAATCCTGAAGGGGGTAGCCACAAACAGTCACCTCTGTCACACTATCTTCTGCCATCTGGTTGCCCTCCCTCAAACTCATACCACCTTTTATACACTTCTCACCCTCTCCTTGGTCTTCCTTTTCCCCCTCCACCTCACTCACATACAGCAGACACATGTTTTATGATGAACCAGTATAAGATGAATCACCTACAGTATATGATGACCAAGAAGCTAGGACTTTTTTTTTTTTTTTTTTTTAAATCTGTGATGGCATTTTTACCTATATGATCATTATGTTCCCATACAAAGCCTCACTGGTTGATGTACAGTTGCTGTTCTTGCTTATACAATGGCCAACACAGGCCAAGCAGCAAGTGAAGTTCACAGAAGTGAAACAGCTACCAGTTTATGTGAATTGGAAAGTAATTTGTTGACCAGTTTTTGAAGTAGCAAGCAGCAAGTGAAGTGAAATACAGTAACTGTCACCTTAGGTTGGTTGGAGACTTGTTTTTAGACTTTGTAGGGTGGGTGACTCTCAGCCAAAAGCATACCTCCATTGAACCCATCTCAGTTGACTCATGTACAATAAACTGTTATGTGATAGATTTTTGTCAAACGCATCCTCATCATAAATGGATGCATGCTATACTTTCCTAGTAAGTCTCTTACTCTCCAGTCTCTTCACATGACCATACCATCTCAGGGTACTTTAACACTTTCCAGCACATCCACATTAACACCACAGTGCCCCTTAACCTCCACATTTGTCTGTCTGTCTCTCCACATAGCTCCACAAACTCCTCTCAGATAACATATTTCCACTCCCATTAGTCTTGGCTTGTGTCCATCCAACAAAGTCCAAGCAGTATTAGAACTTAATATACTGACTGTTGTTGTTGTTGTGGCTTCTGGCTATCAAGTGTTATCCCAGTAGACTTAAGGCTTAAGTTGCCCCTCTCATGAAGTCCACTATCTTCCTTTTTGGGGATAAGGAAGTAGTTCAACCAGGCAGTTGAGCCACATAGACTAAGTTGCCCTCCCGTAGCCCACCATCCTCCTTTTGGGGATAAGGAGATAGCTCACATAGGCTTGAGTTGTCCCGCTTCTGCAGTCCATCCTTCTTTTGGGAGCTAGGGAAGTAGTTGAGGGACCTTTGTATAACCCTGCAGTTGAGCCACCAGGTTATATCAGTGCCACCACATGAAAGTGTCCATCTCCAGCACCATCCCTCACTATCTTGTTTTTGTTTTTTCTTGGAGGGAATAATCTTGCAGGCTTCTGGCCTTCGGTTCCTTCTTCCTTGTATTTAAAGAAGAAAAAAGTGTACTGTAAAAAAAAAAAATCTTCCAAGTACCATCAAGAAAATTTACATTTGGTTAAATACAGTGAAAACTCTATCTCCACCAGTGTGTTTTTCAGAATATTCCATTTTTTCTGCTATATGCCCGTTAAACTTTGAGAAGATTCTCCTCTCTCTCTCTCTCTGTACAGCAGTATCACAAGACCTGATAGGTAAAGGGCAATGAATGGGTTCTTCGGTTAAACAGTTTTATTAATGCACTTCTGTGAACAAATCCCCCTCAATCCTTTCACTGCTAAGATCATACTCAGTTGCACAAAGTCTGATGTTACCCAGGACCAAACCCCCAGAGCCATACTGTGTGTGGCATAGGAGGCTTCATGGCATGTCTTCCTTAGCAGTTTATTCTGGTCATTATTTCTCCAGTGTTGATATAAAAAGAAAAGAAATAAATGCCACACAAAGGAATGTTACTGTATTTGTGTTTTTTTGTGAACCCAGACTTATCAGAACCTGAATCTGGACTGCAGGCTTAAGCTGCTCTTCTCTGCAGTTCACCATCCTCCTTTTGGGGGACAGAGGGATGTCTGTATAATTAACTCGACTGCCCAGTTATATTAATGCCAACCCTCAAAGGCATCCCTCTCCAGCACCAGAAGAGTGATTGAGATGGGTTGGTCATGTGGAGAGGGTGAAGGATGACAACTGGGTACAGGAAATGTGAATTTCGGGGGTTGGGTTGTGAGAGAGAGACTTATAAAGACCTGGGACGAGGTCATAGAGTGTGACCTCAAGGATAAGCAACTGAATAGGAAGGCTGCAAGGGATCAAGCAGTATGGAGACTCATCATTAGGTGACCAAGGCAGATGCATACAGGCATGTTGGAGCCATTATACACCATACGATATCACAAAGGAAGAAGCTGTGAAGCCTTCTATGCCATTCAAATTACAACCCTCAGATGCATCCACACAAGCCAAAGGGTTAACCAAGACGGCTGTTACCTGCTGATTGCTAGAATTTGTTAGTTCAGCCTTGTCAGTGGGATAATACCTTCTTATAGCTGATTCATGCAGCCATCAGAGGATTATATTCAGCTTAGGAGAGGCCCACAGGAGCAAAGGGGTTACTGAGGGTCTAGGGCCCTGATGGCAGTATTAGTGACACTGAGAGGGCAATAGTGTGGACCAGTCTCTAATTTTTACCAATAATTTCTGAAGTGTGTGATGATGGAATGTCTGAGCTTTCTTCATTGTTGCTTACTTCATGCTGTAATGTGGGATGCAGGCTGATTACACTGAATAATTTAATTACTGGCATTCCATGAATGTGATGATGATAAAATGTCAAACTTTTTATTGCACTCTGTAATGTGGGATGCAGGCTAACCTACCTATTTATCACCACAGACCTTATTCCCATAAGGAGTGGCTACAAACAAACTGACTGACTGTCTTCTCCAGTTCACACCCCCCATCTCTCATATATCTCTTTCCACTTTGTCCCTCCATCTCATCTTTTTTCTCTCAAATACCTCTTTCCACTCCGTCTCTCTGTCTCATCCTTGGTCTCCCCCTCCTCCTAACTCACATACACTCTTCTAGTCAGTCTCTCATTCTCCATCCTCTCCACATGGCCAAACCATCTCAAAATATTTCTCTCAACACTCAGGCCCATATACTTACCAGGCAAGGAGGCTCCCTAGCACCTCTTCCTCAGTGACTTATTTTTGAATGTGACTGGTTAATGTCTGTTACTATTTATGCAAAGTATGGTGATACTGGAAGAATTTATGTAACACAGAAGAGGACGGTAAGGTGTAATAAACAAAATAAATCACTTGGGGAAATATATTAGGGAGCTTCTTCAACTGACGAGAATGTGGACCTCAACCACAACCTTTCAAAACCACAATGTTCAATAAATGACAGTCCAAAAATGTTAACTAACTACAGTACTTCTCCTTAGTTGGAATAATACTGTAATAAAGTACACTTTTAAGGCCTCAATTTTGTAACTTCCTAGGAAGGGGTGTTAAGGAGTTTCCTTACTCAACGAGAATGGTGTAGCAATGGATATTAACCAGCCATATCCAAAAATAAACTGCCTAGGAAGGTGTGTTAGGGATCTTCCTTACCCAACAAGAATGGCGTACAAAAGTATATTAACCAGCCCTATCCAAAAAAATAAATTGCCTAGAAAGGGGTGTTAGGGAGCTTTCTTACCCAGCAACAATACCATCCATAGTCTTGCCTGAGCTGAATATAATCTACCAACAACAACCCAAAAATATAAAATCAGTCTCCTTTGCAGACAAAGAGTTAATGATAGGTAACAATGTCATTAAAATTTCTTATAACAAAATAACTTTAGGGAGAGTTTGTATTGTTGTTCAAAAATATATAAACTACTGAATATAATATTGTTCCTTGGTCTCCCTTGTCATAATGCCCCTTCTTCTTTCATTATTCCTTCACTTTTTTTTTTCTCTCTCTCTTTTTCTCTCTTACTGATCCCTCACCTTCTTCCCTCATCTCATAGCGTCTCCTTTCTTTATTCTGCCATTCTTCTATTTTTTTCTCACACTGTTATTTTATTTTTCCTTCTGCTGTTCCATCATCCTCTTCCTCCTCCTTTTCTTGGTCATCACTTCAAATCAGGAAACTGTGATTTATCAGCAGTGTCTAAACATGACTTTCCTTCTGCCTCCTCTTCTCTCTCTTCCTCTTCCTCATCCTCCTCTTCTTCTTCCTCCCCATTCTCCTCTTCCTCTTCCTTCCCTCCTCCTACATCCTTCACATTCATCTTTGCTTTTCGCAGACTTTTTCTAATTTCACTGTGCTTCATTTTGGAGAGGTTCTGCACGAAGTAGTCACTGTGGGAGAGAGTTTGGTGGTTAGCTGTGTTTAGAGAGAGAGAAAAAAATTATTATCCCTTACGTTAACTTAGCTTGAGAGGGAGATAGAATTATGGATGGGAAATAGAGAGAATTATATTTAGGCAGATACTTAGGTAGGTAGGTAAGTAGGTGGGTATGTAGGTAGGTAGGTAGGTAGGCAGGCAGGCAGGTAGGTAGGTAGTTGGTAGATAAACAGATAAACATATAGACTGCTGAAGGGGTTAAGGAAATAAATAATTATTGAGATAAATAAAGCAATTATACAGGGTAATTCATAATTACATACATTAAATTGGATGATGACCTCATTGGATAATTTTAAACAACAATGTCTGTTTAAAAATGTCGAATTGTACATAGTTATGTCGAATTGTACATAGTTTGGCTATTACAGTACATTTACGATGTAGTGATGAGGGTGGAATGTGAAGGGCAACCCGCGTAGATTTCCACAGAAATTGTCCACACGTCTTGAGTACAGCGTGCTGCAGACGAACAAATAGTTCTTGTGTTACTTGGACTGTGTACAACCGTATGAGGTAAAGGTAGTTACGGTCAGGGTGGGGTTGGGGAAGGTAGTATGGGGATGGGGTGGGAAGGGGTAGGTAATTTGGGCTGGCTGGTTTGCACCCCACAACACGTGTACAAAATTCTTCGTGGGTTACCCTTCACCTTCCATCCTCATCAATACAACATCTTAAATGTACTCAAATAGCTAAACTATGTATAATTCGACATTTTACCATAGAGATATTGATGTTTCAAATTACCCAAGGAGGTCGTTACCCTTCACCGTCCATCCTCATCAATACAACGTCTTAAATGTACTCAAATAGCTAAACTATGTATAATACGACATTTTACCATAGAGACATTGTTGTTTCAAATTACCCAAGGAGGCCGTCCTCCAGTTTAATGTATGTAATTATGAATCACCCTGTATACACATAACGATGGACTAACAACTTACCCTTGTTGATTCATCTTAATAGCCTCATTCATCCTCATTGTGGCACCATCCCTGGCCAGTCTCATGGCCACGCGGGCAATGTTGTGTGCATCATCCCTCCCACAGTGTGGCTGGCCAATGAACTTCAGGCCTAACCGTTGCAGCATATCGTTAAGGCTCATCTGTAATAGGAAACAGTTAACACTGACAAATGATATAAATGACTGTCTATCTATTGCCAGACACCTCAATCCTGTAAGGGGTGGCCACAAACAAGTTGCCTCTATGTCACCCTGTCCCCTGCCATTTTGCTGCCCTCCCCTCAACTTATACCCCCCTCTCATACCTCTCTACACAATCCCTCCATCTCATTTTCAGTCTCCTCCCCCATTTCACATAAACTCTCATCATTAGTCTCTCACTCTGCATTCTCTCCACAAGGCCAAACCATCACAATGTATTTCTCCTAATGCTACTCATTTCACACCAGTTAACCCTTAAAAATAATGACAGTTTATTTACACTCCATTATTGCATCCTAATCTGTGTATATCATCATCATCAATCCTGACATAGTCTTTCATCCCATCCCAGTCTCTCTCCCAGCCAATCTCACTCTCACCCTGCGAGTTCTGTAGAAGTTGCTGTAGGTCTTTCTCACGTTGATCCAGTGTTTCCCCCACTTGGGAAAAGGAAGCTTGGATATCTGTGCCAAAGAGAGAGAGATGTCTGGTTAGGTGGTTTGTTTGAGTTATGGGACGGTATTTTTGTGTGGTTACGAAGTTCCATCACACCTTTTCCTAAGATATTTATTTTGCTGATTACACATTACTGTCCTAATCGTGTAGTATAAATCCTTCTGATGTTGCCATATTTTGCATACATAACATACAAAAGAATATTAACCTGCCATATCCAAAAATAAATTGCTGAGGAAGACATGTTAGGGAGATAGCTTACTGACGAGAGTACGGACCCCAAAGTCTGTCTACTGAAACTGCAAATGTTGATACCAATTTGCTGAACAGTTGACCTGCACTTACATATCCTACCCTTCCCTCTGCCATTAAGTTGCCCTCCCTCCAACTCGCACTATCCTCACCTTACACTGTTGGTTAAGGAAGCGTCCCATGTCCCAGGGTCCGTCTGTCAGCACTGCAAACGTTGATATGGATTTTCCAATGAGTTGGCGTTCTAGTAACCATGTCTCAAACTTCTTCAATACTTCCGGGAATGTTGGTGCAAAGTTTACCTTGTCCTGCAGCAAAAAAATAAATAATAATAATTATGTATTATTACTTTTGTTTTTATTATTATTATAAGTTAATTCATCATCATCTAATCCTGTGTTGCCCTATGAGGAGCGTAGGAGCCAGGGCCAGGCAAGTTGGTCCTTGCATTTAAGATGAGAGTGACCAGCCTCACTCATCCCTAAGCGGCATTCATATGCTATTATTTAATTTTTACATCAGTTTGTGAATTGAGTGTTAACTACTGAATGGTGAGAAAGAGAGAGTGCCCTGTACCTGTGTGATTCCTGTTAACTGTGTACAGAATTCAGTGAGTCGAGGGTTGACCACCGGACGCACGTAGGAATGGAACTCACCCACCACTTTCATTTTCCTTGTGTCAACAAGAACTGCTGGAAACTCAATTATTTCGTGTCTGTGGAGAAGATGACTGAGGCTTAGGGGTTCGTTGTGATGAAATATAACTCATGCGTATATATTCTCATGCACACACACACACACGCAGAAACACATGCAGTCACAGAAACTCACGCACACACCTTTATCTGCTCTTTCTATCTGTAATTCTTATAGTCATCTTTCTCTCTCTTTTTCTCACCTGTATTTAAATCCATTGTTCTGGTCACAGGTGGCCTCGTAATCAATAACCACAAAATAATCATAGGGAATATTGCGCTGTAAGCCTTTCCTCTCCTTGACTCTCTCCCTCCCCTCCTGTCCCTCTGCCTCTCCTCCCTCTCCTCCTCCAAGCTTCTGTTTCTGGTAGTATTTCTTCAGCCGAGTCTTGAGGATTTCCCGAGTCCCATTCTGGTCTAGGTGTAAGGAGCGGAGCCTGTCTGTGGGGTGGAAAGCTGTTGAATTATAAGGAGCAGAGCCTGTCTGTGGGGTGGATGGCTGTTGAATTATAAGGAGTGAAGCC
>JAGKTI010008979.1:0-18810 GCA_018397915.1 Birgus latro
ATAGTATGCAAGTTATATAAAGAGAGAGAGAGAGAGAGAGAGAGAGATATGCATACAGATGGATGAGTATATCTTACATCCTTTTGTTGTACTGTACCCTTTATACACTTTGTGTGTAGGAAGACCAAACACCACATTTTGTTGTAAATGTACTCTGTACATATTTACAACAAAACCCATTTCCGTTTCATTCAATTCAAATGTTATTTACAACACAGATGATCTAACTTATGAATAGGTCCGATATTGATGTGCTAATAACATCCTTCAATATTATTTGGTACCTGATCGATTAATACACTGCCTCATATTACAACTTGCATACTATCAAAACATGGTATAATCTTACATATACAGCGGAGTTTACGAGACCGTCCCTGGTGCTGGCCTACAGCGAGGGCGAGGCAGCCATTGTTTACAAACAGACTCGTCAGGAGATACACAACTAATCCAAGGTTGTATATATGTATATACTTTTTTTTTTCACACTTTTAAGAACAAATAAGAATTTTCGGTCATCATACCCAAACCTTCAGAGTATTATTATTATTTTTTTTTTAGCAAAAGTACTCATACCAGCACTGTGTAAAATGCCTTAAGTTCGATCGAAGTTCCTGATAAGACTTTCCAAGAGCATTGCAAACTCCGCCTTTTGAGGTAATTTTGTGATTAAGTGTACCTAAATATTTTATACAAATCTATTTATTACTGACACCATTGTATTCGAGGGTAAAATTTTAGTTATTACTGACGCCATTGTATTCGAGGGTAAAATTTTAGTTAAGCATACGGCTTTGCTTAAGTAGCAGATATTCCTTACCAGTTCACTTCCTTTTCTCCTAGGATGTTTTCTATATTTTTATGATTTTTATGGTAATAAATATTTGTTTACTGCTGATTTTGTTTTCCTTTTTTTTCAGTGTGCATTCAAATTAACTTGTGGCTGTTTCTCAAGCATAATGACAGCCTTTGTACTCAACTAAAATTTATTATTACAGCTGTACTGGTGTAACTTATTCATGACCTATTCTTGTAAACATATGCTCTACTTTAAGCAGCAGAAGCATTTTACCAAATCTGTCCTTCCTGACAGACATAATTTATTCATTTTTACTGAGGTGGTAAATTTATGTTTCTTGTTAAATCTGTTTCCCTACTGTTTCTAGCTATATTTCACTATCAACTCCTGATTGATTCCACAACGTAATAGTGGATGCGACTTGTTCGCAGATTGGCATCCTGGGCACCTTTTAGTACTGCATCACATTTTACGATAAACAGGGATTTTCACAACTTTCTTGAAAGGAGGATAACCTAACCCAACAAAATATATTCTATTCTATCTTCATATAACATAGTCTATCCATATATGACCTAATCATACATAAATCATCACCACCTTACAGAGTAATGTATTTTAACCTAGTGGAACTTAAGCTACTGGTATTATTATAGTTTCAGCCAAAAGTAGAATTACAAGATTTTGATCCATTTTTTCAGTATTTTAGACAGTTCTAAGACATTTTTCTTCTATGGCATTTTCATCGCAAATTACTTGTATTTTACTTTTGAGGGTTAGAGTATGTTAGATTATCTTCAAGAGTAAAATAAAAATAATTTGCGATGATAATGCCATAGAAGAAAAGTGGTTTAGAATTGTCTAAAATACTGAAAAATGGATCAAAATCTTGTAATTCTGTTTTTGACCAAAACTACAATTTTACCAGCTAACATAACACCTAACCTAACAGTTTAACTACCTAACCTAGCCTAACTGTACCTGACAATTTAACCTGACCTAACCTTCAATTGGAAAATGGAAAACAATCCACTTCACAAAATAACAGTCATTAAGCAAAGGGACATGGATAATAACAACGAAACAATGTCAACAGAAACAAAATCAGCAGGAGAATATGATTTATGCCCAAAAAAGTAGTAAAGAAGAAAAATTAAACGAAAAAAGTAAATGAATTTGGGTACGTTTCAGTAAGTCTTCCATTATGCCGGAAACAAACAATTGCAGGTAGGGTTTGAGGTACATAACAATGAGGGGGGGGGGGATTCAGCAGGAAAAGGTCATTTACCACTCTTGGGAAAAAGAGAGACAGAGAGAGAGAGATATATGTACCGAACTGGTAAGGTCTTTCTGCTGCTTGAAGCAAAATTTACCCCTATCCTTACCTGACCTAAACTACTCTAATCTAATATAATATGCCATAACCTAACCCAGTCTAACATAAGCTTAACACCAACCCAGTCCAACCTAACCTAACCAGTGGTAAATTAACCAGGCAAGCACAAATGGAAAACCAAATTAAGCATGGTACAGTTAGGTAGATTTTAGTAAGTATCCACCATTATGCCTAGCAACATGCAACTGGGAAACAAAACATGGATAAAAGCAAGAGGGAAACAATATCAGAAAGCATTTGTATATCACCATAAATATAAGAAAAATATGGAAAACAAACTTTAGTTATAAGAAGTGAACTGGTAAGGTCTTTCTGCCGTTTAAACTAAACCGTACAATATCATACTTTACTGTGAAATCCAAGATAGGTCCCTCTCCTAGCCTAACATGGTATTAGGAAATCCCCATATTCTATGGCTGTACAAACAATTATATTGTATATTCTCCTCTGTAAGTATTACCTAATTATTCTAAGTTTAAAAGTCGTAGAAATCCCATTTTTGATGTTAATCATCCCTCAAATAACGTTAACAAGGCTGAACCTAACTGTAGAAGCAAGTTTTGGGAGTACCGGGTATCTACCCGGTATATATATATATGTAGTTTCATGGTCAATTTGTGCTTTCATCCAATCATCAGTTTTTTGTGGCACATGTCTGGTTTTTCTTGATTATTCAACTCTCACATCTGTATCACAAAATGCTTTTTTCCAAATCAGTTAACCTAACCTGATTAAAACTAGTCAAAACTAACCTAACCTATGTAATCAGTCTACTCCAACTAAACCAAATCAACAAAACCAAGCTTTCCTCCACCCTCTCCTCCTCACAACCCAGCTTCAGTATCTCCTTGGTTAGTTTTCACTGGAAATTTCACTGTTGTAAATATTCGTTTGAGAACAAATATCACTAAAAGTTAATATGAGGTACACTGATCCCTTGGTTGTCATGCACTTGGTTATAACAGTTTTCATTACCAATGCAAGATGAAAATCTGCACACCTGCTATTATCATGCATTTTTCAGTTAAAAAAAAAAAAGTTATAAATTTTGAACACCTGAGCTGGTTTCTGCTGACAGTGATGGTGGTTTCTGATGTCTATGAGGGATTCAGAGATGGTGGAGACCACTATTTCTCCAACCCTGAGCCTCAGAACCCAATTCCTCAAGCCCATTTCAGGTCTCTCTGTGGTACTGTATGAGTTTTTCTTATTGTGCACTTTTCATCACTTTTGAGTAATCTAACCATGCTTATGTGTGTTTCTGATACCATAACAATATATATGTATTAAGTGGACCTTTTTGTTGTCTATCTATCTATCTATAGCCCGACCCCCTAATCCCGCAAAGGGTGGCCGCAGACAAAACACCTCCAAGTCGCTCTGTCACCCACCATTTGACTGCTCTCCCCTCAGCTCACTCCCCCCTCCTTCATATACCTCTCAACTCCATCCCTCCGCCTCATCCTCAGTCTCCCCCTCCCCCTCCCCCCGTCCACTTCACCCACATACACCCTCTTAGTCAGTCTTTCATTCTCCATTCTCTCCACAAAATAAAAGGGTAAAATTTGGGTTTACGAGTGAGGTGCCTGGTACCAGTTAGGATAAATCCAGTGGGTTCTGTGCATTCGTTATGGGGCAAGTTCGTGTACTAGGCTTGGTATGGCACTAATTACACATGATAATAAGGGGATCATTGTAAATCAACTGGCAAGAGGAAATTTCCATATTCTATGGTTTAATGAAAGGAAAATTTTGCCAGTTTTAGCTCGAAATTATGTATGATTTGTGAAGTTTACAGATTAATACTGTACTTTCCATCCTCCATGCAGCTTGAAAGTCTATCTCTATCTATAGCTATAGCTAGATGCCTTAGCTTGAAAGTGCAAGGGAATAACCTAACCTCATCCAGCTTCTAAAAATCCAAACAAATGTAACTAAAGCTGACCTAATCTAACCCAAATCAAGGGGACCAGATGAATTTTTTTCTTCAAATTTTCAACTGACTGAAACTATGAAAAAAATACCATTTTGTTCCTCAGTATCTGCCAATCTCCTTTTAATAGTCCTGTAGCCATAGGCCAATTTTTCCTTCCCCCAAAAATTGTTTTTCCAAGCCAATTTCCAGTGCTTTGGTCTGGAAAATCTGATATTCTCTTGAAAATAACAACTATATGGGATTTTTTTTTTTCTGGTTTTTATGAAAATGGTGCTGTGATACAGTAGACAGCCTGTGACTGCTGTGTGGCAACTTTAGTGGCTAGTGGTGGTATATATTAAATATGCAGCACATAGCCTATTCAGTGTTGGCCAGACTTTCCCAGCAGAGTGACCTGCTTGCCTGGCTCCTGTACACACATCCTTCTCTGACCCCTACATGCTTTTCCTGCTGATTTCAATTTTAAACTGCATAGTAAGGTCTTCCAAGAGAGTGATAAGTTGCTGTAATACAACAGGAACCCTGCAAGAGGGGATCAAGTGCCTTTTGGGATTAGGAATAGTTAGAGAAGTCTTAATCAATCCTAAGTTAAACTAAAAACATACTGGTATATTATCACCAATGTTTGTATACAAGCCCTTAAGTAATACAGGCCTCCTTTATTTTTTGAATGGGTTACATTGCTGGAAAACCTACCATATAGTGATCAATCATGGATCAAACACATTATAGCAGAGGTTTAATGAAGGTAATGGTCAACCACATAACATGTATAAAATTGTTTTCAAACCCCCATCTCCACCAAACCCCTTGTCAAGTCTTCATCATGTATCCCCCCAAAGCTAGAGGACAGCTGGTGTCCAATGATGGGGGTGCGTGGGGGAATAGTGAGGAAGCGAGCGATTGAGACAGGAGGCATGGAAGTAGGTGAAGTATGTGGCATGGAGGTGGGTGAGGTAGAACAATACAGAGATATATGCAACTTCTTGGTGGCTTTGGCTTTTGTTCCTTTGGGTGCTCTTGTCAATGGCCTCGGTTGGAAGGTGATACTGCATTTGTCTGCCTGGTGGCCCTCTTCTTTGTTGTGCAATGTTGAGGTAGAAATAGTAACCCAGTTCTATCAAGTGGATAGCATTTCCACTCCTACCAGTGCTGGGGTCTTTCTCATGCATGTGGCAGATACCCTGGTCAAAGATGTTGAGGAACTCTCACAGTCTTGACATTAAACATCTGCAATGACTCTATCCCTTCCGCTGTCTGACACTGCACGGTAACAGTTGTGATGGGAGAGTGATGAAATGACACATGAGTGACATAGATGTAACATGATGCACACTGGGAGTAGATGCAGGGGAGGCACACACCTAAGAGCATACGAGTCCAAAGGGTCAGTGTGAAAGGCCACGCTTGCACAGATGACTTAGAATGGGGTTCTCCATAGATACACCATAGGCCATCTTGGAACAGACAAATGACTGTAGGCATCCGTGTATGTGACTGCTGAGGCTTAATAGGGGATCATATTGATGATTTTAGGAAAAATGTCAATTGTACGTAAACTGGTTGTAATATCTAAAGATACTTTATGTAAATGATCAACCATTAATGGAAGGAGACTTGTATGGAGTGTCATCTCATCTTAACTGTCACAGAAAATTACCCCATATCTGAAAGTAAAGCTAGTACTGTTTAAAAATTATAATTCTCTCTAATGTACACACGATAAAAAAAGTATCAGTGCACATTTGGCCCAAAACAATTTGATGCCAAGGACGATGGACTCTAGAAATGTTTGATGATTTTTCCCCCTCTTTGTCAACATGCTTACATAAGTATGTCATAGATTGGCTTCGTATGACAATTTATGGCTGATGTTGTTACTGGATGCATATTCAGATGATAATCAATTAATTTCCTGAGCTATATTGATCATTTCAGATATGATCGTACCCCTCCTGCGCGATACTTTTTTACCATGTGTACATATGGAGCAGAAAATTAATAGGCTTATCTTACTTAAAATTTTCAACTGACTGTCATAATGAAGTACAACCTCTTAAGTCTGAAATGCTTGGGTCCAAAGGCTTTATGGGAAAGAATGTTTTATAATTCAGAATCATAATGGTAATAAGAATTATGTAAGTAATGAACAGAGAATGAAAGTACAGTAATCCCTTCACTTTCCGAATGACCACTATCCGGTTACCTCACTGTTCGGACATCATAGGCTGATGTCCAAAACCCCAAAATGCCAAAAAGTTGCAAAAAAAAAAAAAATCCAATTTTTTTCCGATCCATAAGTTTGAATTTGGTGTGCGGCACCGAACAGCTGTGTTTACATTCCATTCTCATGGTCGTCTCCCCCTCCCGCCACTCCGACAGTTGTCTCTGAACTGCCGTGAGTTTTTGTTAAACAATCATAATTCACAGTGCTAAGGATTAAGTGCAGTTCAACACTGGATTACTGTACATGCTTCAAGAGCATTTTCACCACTGTCAGAGCCTTAGAGGTGGGGTAAACAACCACCACAGACATGTAAGTACAGTACACTGTCAACTGCCAAATATTTTCCATAATCACTTCTAAATCCTCATTCTCTGGTTACATTTTATTTACTTCAGGCGATTTTCTCAGTGATTACCAAGTCTCTTACGTACGTTCACTATCTAGTCAACTGGTGAACATCTCTAGCATTCTCACCTGTAAATCATCCTTATCTGGTAACAATTTATTTATTTCATGCTTTGTATCTCATATTTTAGTGCATAAGATGTGAGAAAGGGTGATTTTCATAGTGACTGCCATATCTCTTACATGTGTTCACTATCTATTCAACTGGTGAACACCTCTGCCTTACTCACCTCAAAATCATCATCTTTTGGTTAAAATTCATTTAATTCATGGTTTGTGTCCATTATTTATGTGAATGGGGTCTTAAATAAGTGCTATGCATGTCCGGTAGGGAGGCTGTCTGATTTAGGTTAGGTTAGGTTAGGGTCAGGAATGACTGGTGCTGGAGCTTCAGGGCCACTATCCGGATAAGACCACTTTCCGATCATGCCTTTGGCTCTATTACAACGGATAGTGGAGGGATTACTGTACAATAAAAGGTCAATATAACGAACTTCAATAGACCGGAATTCGCTTGTATCGGACTTGAGGGGCTACTGGACTAAATTTCTATACAGTATATCGGAAAAAGTCCGATAAAGCCAGAAGCAGTCCAGACTGCCTGACCACTTCAGCTACGTTCACCACAATAAGGTAAATAAAAGACATTTTTATCAGTGTACATTACACTATTACTCTATACAGTATACGGTATTATACCATTTGATTAATGTAGTGAAGTTGCAACTCAGTACAGTAATGCAATGGTAGTCAAATCAGTTTAAAAACCGTTCATGCGATCCGGACTAATATCTGATATGTCGGAAAAAGCCCAGGTTAGCAGGGGGAAGTCCAGATGTCACTTTTATCTATCAGAATCTCGCATTTTTCGGAATGGTTTGGATCCCAATTAGTCCATTATAGTGAGGTCTTACTGTAATGTGACTTTAAGTAGCTGGGGAATGGCTGGGAGAAGGGAGGAAGAGATCAGTAGGATGGTGGTAGTGGAAGCAATGATGAAAGTCAAAATGGGGAAAGCTTGGGGAATTGATGGAATGTGAGTTGAAATGATGAAGCATGGGGAAGAGATGGTAGTAGAATGGATGTTGATGATGTGCAGATTGGCCTGGAGGAAGGCAGAGTCCTGGAGGATTGGCAGTCGGGTATAATTATTCCCCTGTACAAAGGAAAATGGGAAAAAGTGTGTGGTAATCACAGGGGCATTTGTCTTCTTAGTGTCAGAGGATACTTACTGACAGAGATAGGGAAATAACAATGATTTAGAAAGGGGAGAGGTTGTGTACAATTGCACTCATGATTCCCTGAGACACCTGTGGTGGAGGGTGTTTGGCCCGCTTTACTCTTACTGAACGACAGGTAGTTGAGTCAGACTGCCCTACCAACACAGTGAAGCTGAAAATGGAACCGCTTCTTATAAACGAGAGATCATGAAAAATGAGGTGGGTGGGATATAAACAATAATGATGGACAGTATCATTGCACATATGATAATACAACACGGAATAATTTTACTGAAATAATTCCACCTACTATTGATTTACATATAGCTTGAAAGATGAAGAGATATGTTACGTGGTTTGTTGTCTGCCATTCACCTCCCCAAGAATTTGCTACGGACATGTGATTAATGCATTAGTAAATTCCTCTACATACTGCGGGTTTGCCTGTTAGTTATTTAACAATAATAAACGTATTATAGATATGTATGGATATTTCTCAATATCATGGTTGTATGACCGAGTCCCTTTAAGTCGTGACACTGAGTGGATCACGTAATAACATTTTAGTACTATATTTGTTACATGTATCAGGTGTTCTACCCTTGTTACAAGTGATATATGCACGACAAATGATGGTATCCGGGGGCATTGAGACAATCAAAGCAAAGAAAAGATATTTACTGCACGGATAGGAAACCATTTCTCATTTCATGTAATAACTCGAAAGAAACACATAATGAAATGCTAACATGACTGTGATAACCCCTGCAAATTTCCTACAATTGGATGACTAGAAAAAATATATATTCCCCACAACATATATATACATATACAGTATATACTGTATGTAGTTATGTAACGTGATGCACTCAGTGTGATGACTTAAAAGGACTTTGTCATACAACCATGATATTGTGAAATATCCATACATACCTATAATACGCTAATATGCTTTATTATCGCTAAATAACTAACAGGCAAACCCGCAGTATGTTGAGGAATTTATTAATGCATTAATCACACGTCTGTAGCAAATTCTTGGGAAGGTGAATGGTGGACAAGAAGCCATGTAACATATCTCCTCATCTTTCAAGCTACAGCATTTGTAATCAATAATAGGTGGAATTATTTCAGTAAAATTATTCTGTGCTATATTACCATATGAGGGAGGGGGGAGTGAGCTGGGGGGAGGGTAGGCAAATGGTGGGTCACAGAGCGACTTGGAGACGTTTTGTCTGAGACCACCCTTTGCGGGATTACGGCGTCGGGCTATAGACAGATAGATAGACAGTATTACCATATGTGCAATAATACTGTTCATCATTTTTGTTTATATCCCACCCATCTAATTTTTTCATGATTTCTTATTTATAAGAAGTGGTTCCATTTTCAGCTTCACTGTGTTGGTAGAGCAGTCTGACTCAACTACCTGTCATTCAGTAAGAGTAGAGCGGGCCAAACACCCTCCACCGCAGGTGTCTCAGGGAATTATGAGCACGATTGTACATCAGATATTCATTCTAAGGTATTTAGTGGAAAAGTTTCTAGAGAAAGGAAAGAAGTTGTATGTGGTCCTCATGGATTTGGGGCATGCATATGACGAAGTGAACGGACAAGGAATGTAGAAAAATATTACGATTAATGTATATGGAGTAAATGGGAAGCTGTTGAGTTCCCTGAAGAGTATGTATGAGGGTACTAAGGCTGCAGTGCATGTGCGTTACAGCGCTCCATTCTGGCTGAAGGGTCGGAGGTTCGAGCCCACCCAAGAGTCACTGGTAGATGTCAGGAAGGGCATCCAGTCATAAAGTGCTACACGCTACAAACCTAAGCCCTCTTGTGGCGTGCGTGGTAACGTGTCGGGCTCTGTTTAAGAAGGTCATACTGACGCAGATTCAAATCCAGCCGTTAGTAGGGGGGTGGGGGGTGGGGCAGGGTGGCTCAGTAGCAGAGCACCTGACTTAGGACTGAAGGGTCGAAAGTTTGTGCTTCCATCACCTAGCAGTTGTTGTAGCAGCCGTGGTTCAGTGGGTTAGAGCACTCTGCTCTGGCTGAAGGGTTGTACGTTCAAGTCCACCCCAGGGTAGTTGGTAGACATCAGGAAGGGCATCTGGTCATACAGTGCTACACACTCCAAACCTATTTAAGTTCTCTACCCAGGGGCAGCACCATAGCCCTTATCGTTTTTTTTTATTTTTTTTTTAAAGGTCAGACCGAAACAGGGATATGTCATGTCTCCATGGCTGTTCAGTCTGTATATGGTTGGGGTTATAAAGAGATGCTGTACAAGGTATGGCTGTGAATGTTGGAGCGGCCCTAGAAAGGGCAGTGTTTGGAAACTTCCTGTACTGTCGTTTGCAGATGATAATGTATTGTTAAACGAAGACAAAGGGGAACTGCAAGGCTTGCTGAATGAGTTTGGAAGAGTGTGTAAGAAACGGAATCTAAAGGTGAATGTAGGGAAGAGTAAAGTGATGGTTTTCGAGAGAAATGAAATCACTGAATGCAGAGTGAGGTTGTAATGGGTGAATGGAAAATAAGAGTGCTTTTAAGTACTTGGTGTGTGTGATGAGAAAGAATGGAAGTTTGGAGGATGAAGTGCTCGAAAAGGTACAACAAGCAAGAAAGGCTGCTGGTTCTTTGAAAGCTGTGATAAGAAATGGGAAAAATGATCATGGAAGAAAAATGATCATGGAAGAAAAAAAGTCACTACATGATAGTACAGCCATGTGCCATTTAGCGTTCACGATACGTTCTGAAAAATAGGAAGTTAACCCTTAGCCGGCAGCAGCAGTTGCTGAGAAAAAAAAGAAGAAGAAGAAGAAGAAGAAGTCTTCATATACATGCCCCCAACCACAGGACTGGAACACAAATACTGTATAGTGACAGCATTATGTAAGGTTTTAACAATCTATATAGACTCTGCCACATATAAGGTTTTACCATAATCTATATATAGACTCTTCTGCATTGTGGAACAGTTGCTATATTTCATTAACATAAAGAGTGTTCAAGCATCTGGTTGGTGGAGTGGTATGAGCAGACAGTAGGCTTCCTTACTATGCCTTGCAAAATGACCAAACATAAAAAGGTATACATCTCCCAAACATTAGTTTCCAGATCTCTACTCTTTCTCATCATTTTCTCCTTCCATCTCTTTTCTTCACAAACCTTGGCAGCATATTTGTTTGTTTTTCTCTTGATCCTTGTGTCTCCAGTAAATGGCAATCATTCTCTACTAACTGGAGAATGACTCAACCACCCAACTAGAGCACTGTCATCAATGCCACCAACTTCTGCACTTAACAGATTATCATCTGGCTCCTCTGCAGTCTCCAGTTGTGATTCATCAACACTAACAGTGTAATCACCATCACAATCTGATGTAGAATCACTACTTATATCAGCAATGATATCATCATCCAAACTCAGATCTAGAATAAGTTGTATCTCATCATCACTAATGTTCCTCCTTGTATGGGACATGATTATGTCTACAATATTCATATACAATATCAAAGATGATGTGTCCATACTACGCAGCTGCCGCTTCATGTGCGCCCATAAATTCTCAATGGGATTGATATCTGGGCTGTTTCCGGGCCAATCTCGAATAAAGGGAACCTCACAGTCTGTTAGCCACTGTTTCACAGACTTTGCAACATGTGCAGGGGCAGAATCTTGCATAAATACTCTTGCCTTGGTTTTATCAAAAGAGTCACTTAAAACATCACATAAGAGCTCCAAATAATTGTTCTGGTTCACTTTTTCATTTGCAGGTAGAATTACCAACCTACCAACACCATAATATGTAAAGCAGCCCCAAGCTATGAGTGAGGCTGGGTATTTAACAAACTTGGAAGTGTACTTAGGATCCAGGGGGTCACTGCCTGGTTTGCGGTACACTCGTGATGAAGGGGTACCAGTGACAGTAAATGTTGACTCATCACTCCAAAGCACAGTTTTCCATTGCTCCTCACTCCAGGCAAGATATTTCTTACAAAAATTTACTCTCTTTTTCTTCTGAAGTGCAGTTAGCAGTGGTTTTTTACGAGCACAAAAACTCCTGTAGCCCAGATCGTCATGCAACAGCTGCTGCACACTTCTGACAGACACATCTGCCAGCAACTGTGGGTTCTTTTCTTTTAAATCCCATGCTGTTAGCCTTGGATCCTTGCTAACTTGCCTTGAGATCAGCTGACGGGTCCTGAAGGTTGTCTTACGAGGTCTCCCAGGCTTGGGAAGTGGAGTGGGAGGAATGGCCTCCCCACTGTCCTTGAACCACTTCACCAGTCTCTGCACTGTCCTCAGTCTAACACCATCTGATTTGCAATAAATCTGAGTTTGTGGCCAGCTTTGTATAAAGTAATCACTTCCACACGTTTGTCTTTGCTTGTGGTTACTTTAGGCATGATGAGAATGTGGTAGGTAACCAAATAACTGTGTTATTTGAGTCAAAACATGCCCTCGTGGTGCATCACACACAGAGACAATCCTCCTCCTGTGGCTGCCCAAACATTACTGAGCCTGCTCCTGTGGTGCCAAACCTATCAAGCAGGGTTGCCAGCTCCCGTTGAAAAAGCGTCAGCTCATTTCGCATCACGGGGGAGGGTAGTATTGACCCTACTTCACTTAACGCAAAGAAGAATGACGTCGGCAAAAAAAGTCAATACTTTCCGCGCCTATACAGTATATATACCACTGAACTCGGGATTTTTTTCTCCATCTTTTGACTATTATATTTTTCTAATATTGTTTTTCGGAATACAGTATTGTTTTTTCTAATATTGTTTTTCGAGAGAAGTGAAGTCAGTGAATGTACAGTGAGATTGAATGGGGAGGATATGGAGAATGTGAGTTCTTTTAAGTACTTGGGTAGTGTGATGAGTAAGGATGGAAGTTTAGAGGGTGAAGTTCTTGAAAGGGTGCAGCAGGGAAGGAAGGTTGCTGGTTCCTTGAAAGCAGTGATAAGGAACAGGGAAGTGGGCATGGAAGTGAAAAAGCTGCTACATGACAGTATTGTGATACCAACTCTAACTTATGGAGTGAAGCTTGGATCCTGTTGGAGGGACAGAATTCAAGAGTGAAAGCAGTGGAAATGAGTTATTTGAGAGGAGCATGTGGAGTCACATGGAGACAGACTGACAAATGAGGAAGTGAAGGAGTGTTGTGGTGTGGATGTGGATGTGATTGGAAGCATTAGGAAGAACACATTAAGGTGGTTTGGCCATGTGGAGAGAATGGAGGGTGAGAGACTAATGAGGAGAGTGTATGTGAGTGAGGTGGAGGGGGGAGAGGGAGGAGAAGACCAAGGATGAGATGGAGGGATGGAGTGAAGTGGTATATGAGAGAAGGGGGAGTGAGCTGGGAGTAGGGCAGTGAAATGGCGGGGGACAGAGCGACAGGGAGGCAATTTGTTTGTGGCCACCCCTTGTGGGATTAAGGCGTCTGGCAACAGATAGATAGATAGTTTTTCTGAATACTTAAAAACTGCCGCACACGGGATGTAAATGTAATTAAACACTGACGCAGTGGATGGGTTAAAGATGCAATTGGTTAAGTAAAAACCTATCGCTAGGTGGGGTATCGTATCTCGGGGTAGATTTAACATGTAAAGTATAGGGATGCATTTCTGAGCCTTGAGTTTCCTCCCAACCAAGTCCTAAGCTCAGCCAAATGAGTCCAAAAACAAGTTTAAAGCCAATCTAAAAGGCCTAACAGCTGTAAAAGAAGCTAACCTAAGCCTAACACCTGCAAATAACTAACTAAAACCAACAAATAAAATCATATACAATATAAGTCTGGAAAAAATCAAGCTTAGTAAACTGTACCCCAAAATGGCAATGTTCACCCCAACAATGGGTGAAACAAATTAATCTAAGTCTAAAAACAATTTATAAATCAAAGTAAACAAACAATTTTAGTCTAAAATATCATCAAAATCGGTAAAAAAAAAAAAAATTCAAAACCCATTAGTGGTAGGTGGTAGCAACCATCATCCACTCACTTGATGTAGTGCTGCCTACTTCTTCCTTACCCTATTTTTCTGTGCCTGCCCTCCTCTCTTCCTGTTTCTCCCATCATTCCTGTCACTTCTTATTGCTTTTCTTTCCTTTACAGGTGGCGTTACATTGAGTGACAAGCCAAATGGTTTCCTGTAAGCCAAGAAACCATTTACAACGCTGGGTGGTAACCATATAACCAAACCATACGTGCTCCCTACGTATCAACAAATGGGTTGGTGGAGGGTTAGTGCCCCTCCTTGTAAAACAAATAACTCTAAGTCAAATGGCCACCCCTTACGGGATTATGGCGTCAGGCAATAGATAGAATAGAAAACCCATTATTAAACCGGGGTTTGGCCGGCGTTAGGTGGGGTATGGTGGTATTTCTACCCCCATCGTTAAGCCGGGGTATCACATCTAGGGGCATCGTATATCAAGGTATACTTTTATTCTTATTGGTCCCCGGATGTTAAAGCAAACGAACATTAAGCGGCGCATGACTGTACAGTATTGTGATACCAAATTTAATGAATGGAAGTGAAGCCTGGACCTTACTGGAAGGACACAAGAGTGAGAGCAGTGGAAATTAGTTATTTAACAGAAGCATGTGGAGTTACAGTACATGGAAAGACAGACTGAGAAATGAGGAAATGAAGGAATGAATATTGTGGTGTGGCTGTGGATGTGACAGAAAGCATTAGGAGAAATATATTTGACAGAAGCATGTGGAGTTACAGTACATGGAAAGACAGACCGACAAATGAGGAAATGAAGGAATGAATATTGTGGTGTGGCTTTGGATGTGATAGAAAGCATTAGGAGAAATACACTGAGGTGGTTTGGCCATGTGGAGAGGATGGAGAGCGAGAGAATAACGTGGAGAGTGTATGCAACTGAGGCGGGAGAGGGGAGAGGAAGGGGGAGACTGAGGATGACATGGAGGGATGGAGTGGAGAGGTATACGAGAAAGGGAGGTGTGACTTGGTGGGGAGGGCAGTGAAATGGTGGGGGGACAGGGTGACATGGAGGTGATTTGTTTGTGGCCACCCCTTATGGGATTAAGGTGTTTGGCTATAGACAGATGGATGTAATGAACTGTCTACAGTATCACTAAGTATATACAGTGAAGTAACTTGTACTAGTAATGTAGTGCAATCTGGTTTGCTATATGATAGGGCTGTGTCAAGTGAAAACCTACTGCATAACGACTTATCGTACGGTGAGGTCAATATATTATGGGTCCAATGGGGTTAGGGAGGATGATCTCAACCACAAAACCTACTGAAAAAGCCTTACCCTTTTAGGCTTGCCTATGGCACCCCTCAGTAGCACCATGCTTTCCACGTGGGGTACCACATTTGCCAGACTCTATTTCCAAGTCACAAGTTTCAGTACTTCACACACAAAGGTTATCACTTCACCTAATATTTCACACTGCACTATTTGTTAAGCATCTGCACTGCTATCTGGTAATAACAATGGTGTTTCAGTGGCCTTTTATGCACAAACTAGAATGGAAGGCAGATGATCACAGCAAATGTAAACATTGGGTGGCCATCTTGGTTCAATCAGCTGACAGGGAAGGCTGTGAACATATGGCAGACATGATTTCCAAATCATAAGTTTCAGTATTTTGTACACGAAAAAAGTTATCACCACACTTTATATTGTCTATCTATTTATCTATAGACCAACGCCCCAATCCTGCAAAGGGTGGCCACAGACAAAACGCCTCCAAGTCGCTCTGTCACCCACCATTTGCCTACCCTCCCCCCAGCTCACTCCCCCCTCCCTCATATACCTCTCAACTCCATCCCTCCACCTCACCCTCGGCCTTCTCTTCCCTCCACCCCACCTGCATACACCCTCTTAGTCAGTCTTTCATTCTCCATTCTCTCCACATGTCCAATCCACCTCAGTGTATTTCTCCTAATCTTCTCAACCACATCCACATCCACCCCACAACGTTCCTTCACTTCTTCATTCGTTAACCTGTCCCTCCATGTCACTCCAGCTCCTCTCAAGTAACTCATTTCCACTGCTCTCACCCTTGACTTGTTACCCTCTAGCAAGGTCCATGCCTCGCTTCCATACGTCAGGGTAGGGATCACGATACTATCATGAAGTGACTTCTTGACTTCCATGCTCACCTCCCTATTTCTCATCACCACTTTCAATGAACCAACAACCTTCCTTCCCTGCTGTACACTTTCAAGTATTTCATCCCCAAAACTTCCATCCTTACTCATCACACTGCCCAAATACTTGAATGCACCCACATTCTCCATATCCTCACCATCCAACCTCACTGTGCATTCTGTGACTTCATTCCTCTCAAACACCATAACTTTACTCTTGTTCACATTGACTTTCAGATTCCTCTTCTTACACACTGTCCCAAATTTATTGACCAAACCTTGCAACTCCCCTTCATCTTCACTCAACAATACTGTATCATCAGCAAACAACAACATTGGAATCTTCCACATCTCGCCCTCATTCATTAGAGCCACCCCCACATCCACTGCCCTACCTTGCACCTCCTTGACAACCCCATCCATGTATATATTAAACAGCCATGGAGACATCACACAACCCTGTTTCAGCCCCACTTTCAGATCAAAGAACTCACTTAGCTCACCATCCACTCGCACAGTAGCCCTAGCTCCTTCCTACATACTCTTCACAGTACTCAACAATTTCCCCTCCACTCCATATATTCTTAATACCTTCCACATACCTTCCCTATTTATTCTGTCATAAGCTTTCTTCATGTCCAGGAAGGCAGCATACACTTTCTTTCCCTTCTCTAGATACTTCTCCACTAAACACCTTAGAACAAATATCTGATCTACAGTAAAAGAAGAAGATATTCGCAGGTTTAAACGTACAGAAATGACAATGATTAGGTGGATGTGCAGTGCGTCCCTGCGTGCAAGGCCTGGGGGGGCTGGGTTTACGATAGAAGAGTTGAGAGGTAGGATGGGACTGGAGTGTATTGGTGTTGTGATGAGGAGAGGTAGGCTGAGGTGGTTTGGACATGTGGAGAGGGGGATGATAATTGGGTACAGAGGGTGAGAAGTGTTAATATTGGGGGAGGGGTTGGGAGGGGTAGACCGAGAAAGACATGGGACGAGGTCATTAAATATGACTTAAGGGTTAAGGGACTGAATAGGGAGGCTGCCAGAGATCGAGCAGCGTGGAGAGCCGCCATTAGGTGACCAAGGCCGACACATGCAAGCATGTTGGAGCCTTCAAAAACGAAACGAAACGAACACTCCCTTTTCCCTTCCTAAATCCCCCTTGTTCTCCAACAAACTCCTCTGTTATATGCCTAACCCTATCATTAAGTATTCTACCATATATCTTTCCAGTCACACTAAGAAGGCAAATACCCCTATGGTTACCACTTACTTCACTCTCCCCTTTCCCTTTATATAAAAGAACAATTATACCTGATTTCCAGTCCTCTGGAACTTTTCCCTCTTCCCAAGCCAATCTACACAACTTCCATATCCATTCCACAGCAATCTCACCCCTATTCTTCAGCATTTTACCACACACTTCATCAATTCCTGGGGCCTTTCCCATCTTGATCTTCAATGCTTCCACTACTTCCACTCTACTGATCTCTTTCTCCCTCCTTTCATCTCTTCTTCTCCCAGCCATTCCCCAACCATTTATACTCGCTCTGCTCTCACTCTCTACATTCAACAAATCCTCAAAGTGCACCTTCCATCTCCTCAATTTCTCTCTCTTCTCCTCCAGCAATCTATTAGTCCCATCTTTCACTCCTCTACTATTTCCCCTTTCACACTGTCTTACTTTCTTTACCTCCTTCCAAAACAATTTCTTACTCTCCCTCCATTTTACACTCAGATTCCTCCCAGACTCCTCATCTACTTTCTTCTTACTCTCCTTCACCAATCTCTTCACCTCTCTTCTCCACCTCACATATACCTCTCTCTTCTCTCTCTCATCTACTCCCCTACCTCTGCTCGCTAGCCATTCACTACATGCCTTCTTTTGTTCCACAGCTCGTTTCACCTCATCATTCCACCATGCTGTCCCTTGCACACCCCTGTATCTCCTCCTCACTCCACAAACCTCCTCACATGCTGTGCCTATCTCTTCCGTGAAAATCTTACTTACATCTACCACCCCTTCCATCTGCTCTAACTCATACCTTCCCAATCTTTCTTCCACTATTCTCTTATACTCTGCCATTTTCTCACAATCTTGTAACATCTCCACTCTTCTCACAGGAGCTATTTCCTCTTGTCTTCCCCTTGGTCTCTTCACCCACTTTCTTTGCATTCTCACCTTGGCCATCACTAAGTACACTGCATAATTTATTAAGCACTTACACTGTTATCTGGCAATGCCAATGGTGTTTCAGTGGTCTTTCATGTACAAAATGAAATGAAAGGTACATGATCATAGCAAATGTAAACACTGGGTGTCCACATTGCCTCATATAGCTGACTGTTGGCCTGTGTGTATCACTGTCGCAATTACTGTTGTAGCGAAATCGTGACTAATTTTCATTGTAATTCTGAAAGGGTATAACTTTTTAATTATCACTCGAGTGATTTATCACACAATGAAATGAGACTTAACTGCACTTGTTGTTATACATGTCCGTTAATATATTGTAGCGAAATCGTGACTAATTTTTCATTGTAATTCTGAAAGGGTATAACTTTTTAATTATCACTCGAGTGATTTATCACACAATGAAATGAGACTTAACTGCACTTGTTGTTATACATGTCCGTTAATATATTGTAGCGAAATCGTGACTAATTTTTCATTGTAATTC
>JAGKTI010008979.1:19197-32174 GCA_018397915.1 Birgus latro
TGCTGCACACTTCTGACAGACACATCTGCCAGCAACTGTGGGTTCTTTTCTTTTAAATCCCGTGCTGTTAGCCTTGGATCCTTGCTAACTTGCCTTGAGATCAGCTGACAGGTCCTGAAGGTTGTCTTACGAGGTCTCCCAGGTTTGGGAAGTGGAGTGGGAGGAATGGTCTCCCCACTGTCCTTGAACTGCTTCACCAGTCTCTGCACTGTACTCAGTCTAACACCATCTGATTTGCAATAAATGGGAGTTTGTGGCCAGCTTTGTATAAAGTAATCACTTCCACACGTTGTCCTTGCTTGTGGTTACTTTAGGCATGATGAGAATGTGGTAGATAACCAAATAACTGTGTTATTTGAGTCAAAACATGCCCTCGTGGTGCATCACACACAGAGATAATCCTCCTCCTGTGGCTGCCCAAACATTACTGAGCCTGCTCCTGTGGTGCCAAACCTATCAAGCAGGGTTGCCAGCTCCCGTTGAAAAAGCGTCAGCTCGTTTTGCATCACAGGGGAGGGTAGTATTGACCCTACTTCACTTAACGCGAAGAAGAATGACGTCTGCAAAAAAAGTCAATACCTTCCGCGCCTACTGTATATATATATATATATATATTATATGGGGGGGTCAAATAAGCAATGATTGTGGGGACAGGTGATTTCACAATACCCTATCACATGGAAAAAATGCACATGCACACACGGGCATGCATGTGCACACACACACACACACGGGCATGCATGCATGTGCACACACATCACACACACACACACACATACACACACACACACACACATACACATACACACACACACACAGAATCACTTGCTGCTTGTCTCTCTTCTCTCTCACCTCATTGCCACCACTCACTAGGTACTTTTTCTTCTCTCCCCCAAGTTTTTCACTACTTCATGCTATCAGAATAGTTTTTCATCTACCTCTAGATTGGTAAGTTGTCATCTGAATCAAACCCCATCCCTGACACCCAAACATCACTCTGTTCCCTGTCATTAAGTGATCACTACTTATTTACCACTTTGTACATCCATCCATCATGCAATCCTATGTTGCCCCATGATCAGTGTTGGAGCCCAGGCCTAGGCAAGTTGGTCCTGACATTTAAGATGAGAGTGACCAGCCTTACTCATCCTAGAGTGGCATTATGTGGGCAATAAACTCCCACCACCCCTTGGATATAAACCTACACAGGCTCAATCAGATTGGGGTGCCACAATTACACACTAAGCCACCAGGCACCAAAATTTGGTTTTATGATTGACACCCAGCATAGTAAATGGTTTCCTGGTGTACAGGAAACCATTTAGCTTGTCACTTAGTGTACAGTCACCCATGGGAAGAAGGAAGAGAAAAGAATGAAGGAAAGAAAGATAGAAGAGGGAGAAAAGTATGGAAGAGAGAAAAGGACAGACCACTTTGTACACTCTTAATTAACCTTTTCGTATGCCCAGTGATGATCCTAGAGGTTGTATGTGTACTGCAATGAATGTTAGGTATGAACAGGAAGGGTACAAAATTTTCAAGAGGGCCACAAGGGGAACTTTAGGATAATTTTGGAATTTCTCCGTACCAATTAGCCATATAAGATGAGTTTCAACGGTGTAATTGGCTCGTTTCATTCTGTACTGTAAAATTCTCGGTACACTACCAGTGTAAAATGATGGTCTGCTGTAAAATATTATGCCCCTTGCCATTCTTAACTTTCTGAAACACATGATGAAAGACATATAGGTCAAAAGGACTGGGGTATATAAAGCAATACCTCCTTCATCTTTCTCCTTATTAGCCACCATATTTATTTTAGTACTGTGCAGTGAAAGGATGACAATCTCAACTCCTTCATCTCTTTTCATATTTGTTGTCTTATGAAAGGAAACAAATCTCACACACTATCAACAATATACACCTGTATTGCCATCCCCTGTTAAGGAACTTACAGCCGTATTCTTAAAAATATTCCCTTCCCTAAACTTTCCCTTCCTGTTGAAGAAGTTTTGATTTCCATTGGTATCCAAACAGATTCCCTTGGAAGGGAAGGGAAAATGTTCAGGTTGGTAGCCATGTTGAGCTAAAACTACTCATCCTACTGATATTTGGTATTTCTGACTTGGCTTGTATTTCTGACTGGGGTAAAAATAATCTTGATGTTTTTAATGCATCAAAGACTTAGCTCTTACATGTATCTATCTATCTATCTATTGCCAGACGCCTCAGTCCTGCACGGGGTGGCCACAAACAAATCGCCTCCATGTCACTCTGTCCTTCGCCATTTCACTACCTCACTCCCAACTCACACACCCCTCTCTCATGTACCTCTCCACTCCATCCCTCCATCTCATCCTCGGCCTCCCCCTCCCTCTCCCCCCCTCCACTTCTCTCACATACACTCTCCTTGTCAGCCTTTCACTCTCCATCCTCTCCACATGCCCAAACCACTGTAACGTGTTTCTTCTAACGCTTCCTATCACGTCCACATCCACACAACAACGCTCCTTCACTTCCTTATTTGTTAGTCTGTCTCTCCATGTGACTCCACATGCTCCTCTCAGATAACTCATTTCCTCTGCTCTCACTATTGACTTCTGTCCTTCCAACATGGTACAAGCTTCACTTCCATATGTTTGAGCTGGTATCACAATACTGTACTGTCATGTAACAACTTTTTCACTTCCATGCTCGCTTCCCTGTTTCTTATCACTGCTTTCAACAAACCAGCAACCTTCCTTCTCTGCTGCACCCTTTCAAGCACATCACCCTCCAGACTTCCATCCTTACTCAGCATACTACCCAAGTACTTAAATACACTCACATTCTCCATATCCTCCCCATCCAATCTCACTGTACATTCACTGGCTTCACTTCTCTCAAAGACCATCACTTTACTCTTCCCTACATTCACCTTTAGATTCTGTTTCTTACACACTCTCCCAGACTCATCTACCAAACCTTGCAGCTCCCCTTCATCTTCACTCAACAACACAGTATCATCTGCAAACAACAGTACAGGGAGTTTCCAAACACTGCCCTCTCTCACTAGGGCCGCTCCAGCATCCACTGCCCGACCTTGTATCTCTTTTATAACCCCATCCATGTACAGATTGAACAACCATGGTGACATGACACATCCTTGTTTCAATCCAACCTTGCACAGGAGTACCCACTAATGTTTAATAATATCCAGCTCAATCCTGCATCATCCTTGAACATGCTTGGGGTTTCATTCACTCGGGACTTATCTTGGAAAGATCATATTGCATCTCTTGTAAAATCTGCTTCCAAGAGATTAGGTGTGCTAAGCTGAAACCGTGCCTTCTTTACCCCTGCACAGTTGTTGACTTTATACACAGGTTTTATTCGTCCCTGTTTAGAGTACAACTCTCATGTGTGGGGAGGCTCCCCACATACAGCTCTTCTCAATAGGGTGGAGCAAAAGACTTTTTGTCTCATCAACTCTCCTCCTCTTACTGGCTCCCTTCAACCTTGTCTCTTCGCCGCACTGTTGCCTCTTAACCTCTTTTCTGTCACTACTCCAATGGTCACTGCTCCTCTGAACTGTCTACTTGCACCCCTCCACATCTATGACGGGTGCATAGCACCCATCTAGCAACACACTCTCATCCCTTTTCTGTCCAACTCTCTAATGCAAGAGTTAACCGTTACTCCCAGTCCTTCATTTATGCAACAGGTCAACTCTGGAACTGTCTCCCTCTGTCTGTATTTCCTACTTCCTCTGATCTCAAATGCAGTAAAGCAGACCATTTCACATTCCATAAGTAGTGTTGATTTATGACCACTTGTTTTAGCAATATCCTACACAAACATGTTTTTTTTATTCTAAGTAAGGGTGAACATGTTTCTACTGGTCTGACAGTGGAAATAAGAGGGAGGGATGGCCACAGACAGGGGCAGACTTCTGGGAGTATCCTGCACATACTCTCCCACTCCTCACCCAACCCTGCATTTACTGAGACATATCAGGAGTTATCTTCTTGCACAAAATGTGTTTAGTGCATAATGGGTACATGCAAACTGAGGTTTTACTATACAGTACAGCATCAGTACAGTACTATATGAATGAATTATTCATTACACTAATGTGCACTATATTTTTCAGGATCATCAAAAATCTCTTTGGTAAGATGTCTGCTGCACGCAATCAAGCTATCACTCAACAAATAAAACAGGACTGGATGAACCGTGAATACATAGAGGTAAGGATATTACTCTATCAACTTACTGACATGAAAAGATAACCAACACGAATTATGTAGTACTGAATTACCCTCTGTAGCAGAGTGAAATGCTGTTGTAATTTAATAAGTTCATTTCAGTCTTGCCACCTCCATATTGCTCATTTCTGGGGAGATTCACATTATTGCTCTTACTCCCGCATAATGTGAGAGATTTTGCTAATCCTTAAAGAGTCAATATGGGTAACCTCCTAACATGTTAAATGCAAATCAAAGCTCAAGACTGTGCCAAACATATCTGAACACTAGGGAGACCTGTAGGGTGGGTAATTGCCCATTAACCTGTGGAGAGCGACGATTGTTCTCTAGTTAGGTGCCACCAAGTGACGACTTGGCCGAAATTTTGAGTCTTACAGAACTGAATGAAACACATATCATCGTCTTGGAAATGTTCGTGTGCATCCGGCAATATATATATGTGACCATATAAAGTCACTTGGTGGTGAGAAAAAATGTCCAGAAGATGAACAGCTGGTGGCGCGAGCAACCCACCACCCGTGGTGAGGTGAGGACGGGCATTGTCCGACAGCCTACAGTAGGCGCGGAAAGTATTGACGTTTTTTTGCCGACATCATTCTTTTTCACGTTAAGTGAAGTAGGGTCAATACTACCCTCCCTGTGATGCGAAATGAGCTGACGCTTTTTCAACGGGAGCTGGCAACCCTGCTTGATAGGTCTGGCACCACAGGAGCAGGCTCAGTAATGTTTGGGCAGCCACAGGAGGAGGATTGTCTCTGTGTGTGATGCACCACGAGGGCATTTTTTGACTCAAATAACACAGTTATTTGGTTACCTACCACATTCTCATGATGCCTAAAGTAACCACAAGGAAGGACAAACGTGTGGAAGTGATTACTTTATACAAAGCTGGCCACAAACTCCCATTTATTGCAAATCAGATAGTGTTAGACTGAGGACAGTGCAGAGACTGGTGAAGCGGTTCAAGGACAGTGGGGAGGCCGTTCCTCCCACTCCACTTCCCAAGCCTGTGAGACCTCGTAAGACAACCTTCAGGACCTGTCAGCTGATCTCAAGGCAAGTTAGCAAGGATCCAAGGCTAACAGCACGGGATTTAAAAGAAAAGAACCCACAGTTGCTGGCAGATGTGTCTGTCAGAAGTGTGCAGCAACTGTTGCGTGACGATCTGAGCTACAGGAGTTTTTGTGCTCGTAAAAAACCACTGCTAACTGCACTTCAGAAGAAAAAGAGAGTAAATTTTTGTAAGAAATATCTTGCCTGGAGTGAGGAGCAATAGAAAACTGTGCTTTGGAGTGATGAGTCAACATTTACTGTCACTGGTACCCCTTCATCACGAGTGTACCGCAAACCAGGCAGTGACCCCCTGGATCCTAAGTACACTTCCAAGTTTGTTAAATACCCTGCCTCACTCATGGCTTGGGGCTGCTTTACATATTATGGTGTTGGGAGGTTGGTAATTCTACCTGCAAATGAAAAAGTGAACCAGAACAATTATTTGGAGCTCTTATGTGATGTTTTAAGTGACTCTTTTGATAAAACCAAGGCAAGAGTATTTATGCATGATTCTGCCCTTGCACATGTTGCAAACTCAGTGAAACAGTGGCTAACAGACTGTGAGGTTCCCTTTATTCGAGATTGGCCCGGAAACAGCCCAGATATCAATCCCATTGAGAATTTATGGGCTCACATGAAGCGGCAGCAGCGTAGTATGAACACATCATCTTTGCCTAAACTTGAGGCTGCAGCTATGGAGCAGTTTTAGTCCGGGGTGTTCTGCAAAACTACGCCATCAGTCTCCCCAGGCGCCTTAAGAAGATAATAAAGGTGAAGGGGAATGCCAGTAAATACTAAATTCAATGGTGAGTGTTAATTTATTTGTTTCTCCTTGCTAACCACAAGAATGTTTTCTTTTTTTAAGATGGTGTCAACACTTTCCGCGCCTACTGTTTATTTACCATGGCCTTGGGCAAGATCACGTGATTACTGTATGATCAACCCCCCCCCCCATCTCAAACTACGATAAATTACCTTATGCATTGCCGAAAAAGGTGTTAATATTGGGGGGAGGGGTAGACCGAGAAAGACATGGGACGAGGTCATTGTGACTTAAGGGTTAAGGGACTGAACAGGGAGGCTGCCAGGGATCGAGCAGCGTGGAGAGCCACCATTAGGTGACCAAGGCCGACGCATGCAAGCATGTTGGAGCCTTCAAAAACTAAACGAAACGAAACGAAACACAATTTACTCGTAACTCTCTCTCTCTCTCTTTCTCTTTCAAACTACGATAAATTACCTCATTCACTGCCGAAAAAGTATACATTTATTACACAGGTTACTCATAACTCTTTCTCATTCCGAGAGAGGAGGGAGGGATTGGAGAACTAGAGAAAGAAGAGGGACCGATGTTATCTCTTATCTCGGGATGCTGTTTGTGTCACTCCTGTATTTATTCTCTCTCTCAAATTATGATAAATTACCTTACGCACTGCCGAAGAAGCATATATTTATTATACAGTTTACTCATAACTCTCTCTCTCTCTCTCTCTCAGAAAAATGCCCTTTTTCTCTCTCATGTGTGTGTGCGTGCATGCAGATCTCCTTTATCTCTCTCTCTCTCTCTCTTTCTCGTGTGTGTGTGTGTGTGTGTGTATGTGTGTGTGTGTGTGTGTGTGTATGTGTGTGTGTGTGTGTGTGTATGTGTGTGTGTGTGTGTGTAGATCCCCTAGCACCTGGTGCCCTGGTGCGGGGTTGGTGGCATCACAGGAGAAGAGCGCGCGTGTGTATTCTGAGCCTATATGGGGCATTGCGTTCGTGGTATTGAGAGTTGCCATCTACGCCTATTTCCCATACAAATTTCATCCACCTACTCCTCGTGGCGCGGTTTTGGTACACCTTTGAAAATCACGCTCATTTGAGGCCTATCGCTTTCGACGCTAAGTCCCAAATGAGGCCTATCGCTCTCAGCGGGTTAAACAGGTTAAATAACCTGGCTAACTCAAGACAGTTTTGTTCAGCTTGGGGGAGAAACCTCTTCTAGTATATGGGTTTAGACAGCATTTGTCGTACAAGGTATGCACTGACATATGATAGAAAATGAAGATGGTATATGACATTCTTTACCAACTGTCTTGTGGTCACCAAGTTCCTTCCCAGGACTCCCTCAGCGGGAGTAGCTAGGAGGTCATTCTTTCACAGGATCACCAAGCAGCTCATTTTTAAACACACTTCTTGTCAGTCTATATTCATGTATTCTGTCCATATAGTCATACCACTTTAGTGCAAATCTCCTCATCCACTACACTGGGGGTCTACAATTACAGCTGACTAATACCCCATGCCAAGACTCAGAGCATTGCCGTTAACCCAGCCTACAGGAACAGCTCCTTTTGTGTGTGTGTGTGTGTGTGTGTGAGAGAGAGAGAGAGAGAGAGAGAGAGAGCGTGAGAGAGAGAGAGAGATCACGCTCATGTCGCCCTGCCACAGCAAACACACCTCTACCAGGGATACCCAACGAAAAAATACCCGAAGCACCAAGACCCAAANAGAGAGAGAGAGAGAGAGAGAGAGAGAGAGAGAGAGAGAGAGAGAGAGAGAGAATGCTTTTGTGGCCATGACCCATGACGCTCATCTCACGATGGCATGGCTAATACAGGTATACCAGGTATACCCTGAGATACAATACCCGTAGATGCAATACCCTGGCTTAGCGATGGGGGTAGAAATACCACCATACCCCGCCTAACGATGGCCAAACCCCGGTTTAACAACGGGTTTCTTTTCTTTCTTTCTTTTTTTTTACCGATTTGGACAACATTTTAGACTCAAGTATTATGTTTAGGTTGATTTATGAACTATTTTTAGGCCAAATAATGTGTTTTAGTCATAGGTGGGGTGAACATTGTCATTTTGGGCTACAGTTTACTAAGTTTCATTTTCTCCAGACTTATATTTGATGATTTTCAGATCTTATTTTTGGGTTTAGGTGAGTTATAAACTGCTTTTAGGCTTAGTATAGTTTACTTTAAAGCTATTTTGGGGTTCAGGTTAGCTAGAAACTTGTTTTTGGACTCATTTAGGTGGGTTTAGGACTTGGTTGGGGGGGGGGGAATCCAAGGCTCAAAAATGTATCTCTATACTTTACATGTTAAATCTACCCTGAGATACGCTACCCCGCCTGGCAATGGGTTTTTACTTAACCAATTGCATCGTTAAACTGGGGTATACCTGAATTTCGCCAGGGTTGTCCCCGCTTCTGGAGGATTTAAAGGAAACTTCAGTTCAAATTCTGAGTATGACAGATCTGGAGTAGGCCTACATTAGCAGGAGTTGCAGTGGGTGACAACATTCTCCTTTTGCTTAAGCGGTATATGATAGTATATAGAAAATAAAATAATTTTTGTGCCTTAATATGATAATCCAAATATCAAAGCCTAACATCTGTTAGTCTGGAAAGGAGTGGGCAAAGGGCATCATGTCAGCCTGCCAAAATTGGTTGGTCTCAGTTTCTAGACATTAGATGCTTTCATACCAACTACTGTACTGTAAACTGGATGGGTCTCATTACCCCCAGTGTGGCACTTTTCTCCTGACTGGCGACCCCTGCACTGCACATGAAACACTGCATGCTTTCTGTCTCCCGTGTCCTGTGCTAGTACAGAATTCTGTCTATATATCATACCTTATTATCTGCGTGGACATTAACCTTAACAGCACAAATGTTTCCTTCTCACTCAGATTTCATGTTTCACCCTCATATGCAATAAATATATATTAGAAGAGGCCCTCGATGACTTCACACGTCAGACAACAAATTCCAGAAAACTAATAACTTCTCCAGTTGCAGATTTAGGTGTTGAAAACTTCCTTCAGAATCTCTAATCAGTCTCTTCCTCTCTTATCCAATCCTAACACTCCAATATCATTTCATCCTGTACGAGGGGCGTTCAGAAAGTCCATAGCCTGACCTTGAAGGAGCAGAGATATGACAGTGATGAATAGAGTACAAAATGTTTATTAAAGACACATTTTTCATAACACCTTTCCAGAGCTTCCAGGCCCTCTCTGAAAAAGTCTGTTGAAAACCCCTCCAAAACCTCCATAACAGCTTCTTTACTCTCATCACTGTCAGCAACCATGCGGCCATGGAAATTTTTCTTCACGAGTGGGAACAGATGGTAGTCTGATGGCGCGAGATCTGGTGAATATGGAGGATGCGGCAACAGCTCGAACCCACAGTCGATGGCTTTGGTGATGGCCACTCTGCTCTTATGAGCGGGTGCATTGTCTTGAAGCAAACGCACACCTTTTGTTATTTTTCCTTGTCTTTTCTGGATGATGGTGGCCCGGAGTTCCCCCAAAAGAGAGGCACAGTAATCTCCACTGATTGTGCATCCCTGCTGAAGAAAGTCTACCAACAGAATTCCAGAGGCATCCCAGAAGACAGTCACCATGACTTTGGCAGCTGATTTCGTGACCTTGCACTTCTTTGGTGCTGGAGACTCCGGATGCTTCCACTGGCGGGACTCAGCCTCGCTTTCTGGATCGAAGGGAGGGACCAAGTCGACCCAGGAAGTTCTCACGGTCGACGTTGAAGAAGCTCAAAATTTTGTGTGATGTCTCCACGCGAACACGCTTCTGCTCGGGAGACAAAAAACGGGGGACCCATCGCGCTGACGCCTTGGACATGTTGAGGTGATCATGGAGGATGGATTCAATGGACCCCACAGATAACCTCCCTTCAGCAGCAATGTGTCTGACAGGCACACGCCTATCCTCCATCACAATTTTCTCCACAGAGTTAAAATTTTCCTCAGTCACTGCAGTCGATGGGCGACCGCTGAGTGGATCATCTTCAATGCTGTGTCGACCAGCTTTGAAGAGAGCTGCCCACTTTTTGACTGTTGCGTATGCAAGAGCATTGTCACCCAACGTTCCCACCAATTCCTCGTGAATAACCTGTGGTGCCTTTTTCTGCAGCACCATGAAACGAATAACTGAATGCTGCTGAATTTTGTCCATTGCTGACATTGATATCGTGTCACTGGCAAATGGACGTCCAATCTAAGGGAAACAATAAACTCAGTTAATTAGGAATTATGCCACTAAATGTTTGAATGATTCAACTTTGTCCACATCACAACAATTTACATACTTTCATGCAGTTTCATAGTCGGGCTATGGACTTTATGAACGCCCTCGTATTTTGTGATTACAGATACTGTAGTTTGTTTCAACATCTTTAATTAATCTTTTCCTCTCTTTTCCAACTGTAATGTTCCACTATAATTTCAGCTCTTATGTTAACAGTTATGGATAGTTTTTAAAGTACAGTACCTGTATTCCCCCCACCAGTCAAATATTTCCTGACCTTCATTTATCACTTCCCCAACTGAATTTATACTTTCCCTGAACTCTTGCTCAAAAAAAGTATCCTTACTAAAGTGACTAGTCATTTTGGCCCAAAAAAGTATCCTTACTAAAGTGACTCGAGTCATTTTGACATAATGGACGAGGAAATATGAAATACCGACAATGTTTGAATTGCTCTACACATTGTGGAGTCCTGCAATCATGTGAGTCTGGATACTTTTTTGAGTGATTGTACAGTAGACCCCTCACTGTAACGGACTAATTGGGGGGAAGCCTAATCAAATAAAGCCGATAATGTGTTATATCCGATGGTTCCCTCCCCCTCATCTCGTGGGATTTCAAGCACATTTGAAAATAAATGAGTACAATAGAATAGTCTAGTATTAAAAACTAAAATTATACCCATTTTATGCCAACTTGGCCCATAATTTTGTCTTGTTGCTGCATATTTCTCATCCTTATCACAGCACTGCTTCATGACTACAGTCGGTTTCAGGGAGTCTGACGCACTGATTTTGCCAGCTGAGGACAGGTGGATTTGGTAACACTGCGTGATACTCTAGGGTTGTGATTGGTCAATTCCTGTTGTGTTTGAACGTGCACCAAATTGACTTTTTATTCCAACCAACGCCCTCATTTATTTGTAAGATACCAGATTACACACAAACAAATTAAAACAATGGTATCTTCTGTGATAAATATGTGCCTTTTAAATTATTAAAGATGAACCTGAATGACACTGATAACAAAACTAAGTAAAGTCTCAAATGGACACATACGGACAACAGTCAGCGACTGTGGCAGGAATTCAGACGTTCATAGCAAGGTGGTTCCGAGGTCCTGTGAAGGTGAAGGCTCGAATGATTTTTCCCACCACTGCTACACAGTGTCTCAGTCTACACCATGTCCTTCATTACCTCATCTACTAATATACGACCTTACCTTAGATATGCTTAGCTTATTAAGCACACACACACACACACACACACACACACACACACACACACACACACCTCACTGGGGCCAATACATGCTAGTCTCAGTATATATAGTGTGCATACACATTTTCATTACCTTCAAGGGTAACAGTAGCTTTAAAAATCTACATTTGTTTATAGGCCTATTCACAGTCAGATTCAGTAAAATTAATTTTCTTAATAAGTTTGGTGTTGATTTTCCTGAACATTTTCATAAGTAACATAAGAGACAAACATACATACAAACAGACAGACACCCTATCCCTGGCCACTATGCGGCATGCACCCTCTCCTCGAGCATGACATATCTCTGTCCCCTCAACAGTGAGGAGCCAGGAAAGTACTGGATTACATCACTATAGAATGAACCGAATTTTTGTTAATGGTGGAAAAAAGGAGTTAGGTAAAAAGCAAACCGCATGAGAAACTAATATCTGAACTATGCTGCTATAATAAAACCACATGCAGTGTGAACAAAATCAAACATAAAGAAATGAATTTAAATAATCAATCACTGACTGTTGTCCGTATGCATCCAGCTGAGACTTTACTTCAGTGATGTACAACGTTTTGGGCATCTAGGGCCACATCACAAAACTAACAAGTAACTGAGGGCCACTAGCTTTATGAACAAAATTAAGCCTAAAAAGCTGTACGCCCCAGTTACCATACGTTACTAAAGTACTTATGAAATGATGATTAATGCTTACTTGGCATACATGACACGACTTTCTTAATGTGATCTTTGACATTGTGACTCAGACACGAGCTTCTTGATATTGGGGTCAAACTTTGTGGTTGCCAGTCGCAAAATAGAGTGCAGATTTTCGTCATTTAGCTTGTTTCGAGTGTTCGACTTGTTACGACTCGGCAGACTAAACGTTTGCTCATATATATAGGTGAAGCCAAATAAGCTGGCATAAATAGCACCTTTGTTTCACAAATATGGATAATTTTCTTTGGGCAAGCATTTGTAAAAGTTGAGCAAGTCCCCTTCTTTAAAGTTTGCATGAAGGCTGTCATTATTCTGGAGATCAACCAGTTCTAACTGTGCCTCGACTTCCACATCTTCGGGTGACACAGAAAAGGGGTTGCTGAACAGTTTCAAATTTTCCTGTTCTTTCTTGAAGTCTCCAAATCGCCTGTCAAACACCTCCTGGAGTTTTCCTGTTTTTGTTGCATATGTTTCATTTTTGTGAGATACACTGTGTTTCCCAAGCATAGTTTTTTTTTTTTTTTATGCAAGGAAGAAGGAACCAAAGGCCACAGGCCTGCATACTGTTCCTTCCAAGAAAAATCAAAAACAATACAAAAGAGAGCCAAATTCAAGATCTATTCAATTCGAGATGCCTGGACACACTGCGTTTGAAAGACTGGAGATCAT